>WNWK01001056.1:320000-332783 GCA_009830355.1 Cherax destructor | reverse complement strand
AGGGAAAGAAAGTGGGATTGTTTACTATCCTAGAGAAAGAAAGTGGAATTATTTATTATCCTATAGAAAGAAAGTGGGATTGTTTAGATTGTTTACTAGGAAAAAGTGGGATTGTTTACTAGGAAAGAAAGTGGGATTGTTTACTAGGAAAGAAAGTGAGATTGTTTACTAGGAAAAAAAAGTGGAATTGTTTACTAGGAAAGAAAGTGGGAATGTTTACTAGCCTAGGGAAAGAGAGTGGGATTGTTTATTATCCTAGGAAAAGAAAGTGGGATTGTTTACTACCCTAGGGGAAGAAAGTGGGATTGTTTACTACCCTAGGGGAAGAAAGTGGGATTGTTTACTACCCTAGGGGAAGAAAGTGGGATTGTTTACTACCCTAGGGGAAGAAAGTGGGATTGTTTACTATACTAGGGGAAAAAAAATAATCTTACGGGAAGAAAGTGATGGTGGAAAAAAAGCTTTACAGAGGGAATCCCCTTGGGAAGTTTGACCCCTTGGAGATAAAAATAGGTTTTATCTCTGGGGAAAGGGAAAGAAATGGTTGTGTCTGAGGGAAGTAGAAGAAATGGTTGTATCTGGGGAAAGGGGAAGAAATGAGCAATTAGTATGTCATGATAATTCCCCTAATATTAAAGCTCCTCATTATCAATAGGGGGAGATATACAATGACCCGTGTGTGTGTGTGTGTGTGTGTGTGTGTGTAGTGTGTGTGTGTGTGTGTGTGTGGAGTGTGAGTGTGAGTGTGTGTGTGTGTGTGTGTGTGTGTGTTTTTAAAGTGTGAGTGTGTTTGTTTTATGTGTGTGTGTGGAGTGTGTGTTTGTGTGTATGTGTGTGTAGTGTGTGTGTGGAGTGTACTCACCTATTTGTGGTTTTGTGTGTGTGTGTGTGTGTGTGGTGTGTTTGTGTGTTTGTGTGTGTGTGTGGGAGGTGTGTGTATGTGTGTGTGAGTGTGGTGTGTGTGTGTGTGTGAGTGTGAGTGTGTGTGTGTGTGTGTGTGTGTGTGGAGTGTGTGTGTGTGTGTGGAGTGTGTGCTTGTGTGTGTGGGTGTGTGTGTGTGAGTGTGTGTGTGTGTGTGTGGAGTGTGAGTGTGAGTGTGTGTGTGTGTGTTTGTGTGTGTGTGTGAGTGTGTGTGAGGAGTGTGTGTGTGTGTGTAGTGTGTGTGTGTGTGTGTGTGTGGGGGAGTGTGTGTGTGTGTGTTGTGAGTGTGAGGTGAGTGTGAGTGAGTGTGTGTGTGTGTGTGTGTGTGTGTGTGTGTGTGTGTGTGTAAGTGTGTGAGTGTGTGTTTGTGTGTATGTGTGTGTGTGTGAGTGTGTGTTTGTGTGTATGTGTGTGTGAGTGTGTGTGGGGAGTGTACTCACCTATTTGTGGTTTGTGTGTGTGTGTGTGTGAGTGTGTGTTTGTGTGTTTGTGTGTGTGTGTGTGGGGAGTGTGTGTGTATGTGTGTGTGGTGTGCGTGTGTGTGTGTGTGCGTGAGTGTGAGTGGTGTGTATGTGTGTGTGGGAGTGTGTGTGTGTGTGAGTGTGTGCTTGTGTGTGGAGTGTGTGGTGTGTGAGTGTGTGTGTGTGTGTGTGTGAGTGTGAGTGGGGTGTGTGTGTGTGTGTGTGTGTGTGTGTGTGTGTGTGTGAGTGTGTGTGTGTGTGTGTGTGTGTGTGTGTGTGTACTCACCTAAGTGGTTGCAGGGTCGAGTCTCAGCTCCTGGCCCCGCCTCTTCGCTGTCTGCTACTGGGTCTCTGCCTCCCTGCTCCATGAGCTTTATCATACCTTGTCTTAAAACTATGTATGGTTCCTGCCTCCACTATATCTTTTTTAGTCCATTCCACTTCCTGACTACTCTGTGGCTGAAAAGTGTTTCCTGACATCCCTTTGACTCATCTGAGTCTCAGCTTCCAGTTGTGTCCCTTGTATCTGTGTTCCCTCTCTGAAACAACCTGTAACTATCTACCTTGTCAATTCCCGCAGTATTTTGTATGTCGTTATCATGTCTCCTCTGACCCTTCTTTTCCTCCAGTGTTGTTAGTCCTATTTCCCTCAACCTTTCTTCATAAGACAGACCCCTGAGTTGTGGAACTAACCTTGTCCAAACCTTGCACTTTCTCTAGTTTCCTTACGTGCTTGACCAGGTGTGGGTTCCAGACTGGTGCTGCATATTCTAGATGGGCCTGACGTACCGGTATACAGTGTCTTGAACGATTCCTTGTTAAGGTAACGGAACGCTAATCTAAGGTTTGCCAGACGCCCATATGCTGCCGCAGTTATCTGGTTGATGTGTGCCTCCGGAGACGTGCTAGGCGTTATACTCACCCAAGGTCTTTCTCCTTTGCCGAGGTTTGTAGCCTTTGTCCGCCTAGCTTGTACTCTGTCAGCGGTCTTCTTTGCCCTTCTCCGATCCTCATGACTTTGCATTTGGAGGGATTGAATTCGAGAAGCCAACTGCTAGACCAGATGTCGAGCTTGTCCAGGTCTGTTTGCAGCCCTGCCTGGTCCTCTTCTGATGTGATTCTCCTCATTATTTTCACATCATCCGCGAATAGAGACACTTCTGAGTCTATCCCATCCGTCATGTCATTTACATACACCAGGAATAACACTGGTCCTAGGACTGACCCCGCGGTACACCACTCGTCACAGGCGCCCACTGTGATACCTCACCACGCACCATGACCCGTTGTTGCCTCCCTTTGAGGTATTCCTGATCCATTCCAGTGCCCTTCCTTTTATACTGCTTGTTCTTCCAACTTTTACTAATCTCATGTGAGGAACTGTGTCGAAGGCCTTCCTGCAGTCCAGGAAAATGCAATCAACCCACCCTTCCTCTCCTGCCTTACCTCTGTTACTTTATCATAGAACTCTAGGAGGTTTGTTACACAGGATTTGCCTTCCCGGAATCCATGCTGTCTGGCGTTTATTATCCTGTTCCGCCAAGGTGTTCCACCATTCTTTTCCTGATGATTTTCTCCAGGACTTTGCACACTATACATGTAAGTGACACCGGTCTATAGTTTAGTGCCTCTTTTCTGTCTCCTTTTTAAAAATGGGGACTACGTTGGCCTTCTTCCATACCTCAGGTAGCTGCCCAGTTTCAAGGGATGTGTTGAATATTGTGGTAAGTGGCACACTCAGTACCTCAGCTCCTTCCGAAGAACCCACGGGGAGATATTGTCCGGACCCATCGCCTTTGAGGTATCGAGGTCACTGAGTAACTGCTTCACTTCCTCCTCAGTTGTGTGTAAGCCCTCTAGCACTTGGTACATCCCTTGTTGGTGACGAACCATGTCCTGTCTACCCAGCTGCCTTCCTTCCTCCATTGTGAATACTTCCTTAAACCTCAAGTTGAGCTCCTCACATACCTCTTGATCATTACTTGTGAGTTCCCCATCTTCTCTCTCAGCCTTATCAACTGGTCCTTGACTGTTGTCTTCCTTCTGATGTGACTGAACATCAGTTTCGGGTCGGACTTAACTTTCGATGCTATGTCGTTTTCGTACTGTTTCTGGGCCTCCTCCGTACTTGTGCATACTCGTTTCTAGCTCTTCTACTAATCTCTTTGTTTACTTGGGTTCTTTGCCTTCTGTACCGTTTCCATTCTCTGATACTCTGATTCTTTGCCTCCTGCACCTTTGGGTAAACCAGGGCTCTTTCTGGCTTTCCCATTTAAACATTTGCCTCTGGGTATAAACCGTTCCTCTGCCTCCTTGCACTTTGCCCCTACGTATTCCATCATTTCATTTATTGTCAGTCCTTCCATTTCCCTTTCCCACTGGATGTCCTGCAGGAAATTCTCAAGCCCGTGTAGTTTCTCTTTAAAGTCTGGTTTGTCTCTATCGGTACTGTTTCCCTCTCCACCTGTAGCTCTACAATGTACTCAAAGCTAAGCACCATATGGTCACTGGCTCCAGGGGTCTCTCGTGCGTTATGTCTTCAATATCTGAGCTGTTCAGGGTGAATACAAGGTCCAGTCTTGCTGGTTCATCTTCTCCCCTCTCTCTGGTCGTGTCCCTGACATGTTGGTGCATCAGGTTTTCCAGTACCACGTCCATCATCTTGGCTCTCCAAGTTTCTGGACCCCCACGTGGTTCATGATTCTCCCAGTCGATCTCCCTGTGGTTGAAATCTCCCATGACCAGTAGCTTCGCTCTGCTCATGTGTGCTTTTCTTGCCACCTCTGCCAGGGTGTCCACCATCGCTCTGTTGTTCTCATCGTATTCTTCTCCTGGCCTCCTGCAGTTCTGTGGTGGGTTATACATCACTGCAATGATTATCTTATGCTCCCCAGACTGGATGGTACCTACTATGAATTCCCGTTCTCTACCCCCCTCCACTCCTACCATTTCCTCGAATCTCCAACGGTGCCTTACAAGCAGTACAACCCCTCCACCCCCCCTGCTCCTCCTATCTTTCCTCAGGATCTGATATCCCTGCGGGAAGATTCTATCTGTTACTGTCTCATTTAATTTAGTTTCTGTGACCGCTATGATGTCTGGAGATGCCTCATCTATTCTTTCATTCCACTCTTCATACTTATTCGTAATTCCATCCGCATTTGTGTACCAAACCTTCAACCTTGTTTCCAATACTGTGGCCCTGGGGAGATCTTGGTGGATGGTGGTGTGGGCAGGGTGCCCGCAGGGGGTTGGAGCATGGGTGGGGGTGATTGTATGGTTGGGGTATGGGCAGGTGGGGTGCAGCTTGAGGTGGGGGTGGGGGGTAACTGTGACGGTGGGTTTTCATTTGCTAGGTGGGGACAGGGGCCTGATATGTGGGTGTGGTGCTAGAGTGTATGGGTGTCGTGGGTTGTTTGTGATATGAGGCCCGCTGAGGGTATTTCCAGTGTGTGTGTTTGTCCTGCTTGGGCTTGGTGTCCTCCGTATCTCGCTGTCTCCCCTCCCCCCTCTCTCCTCCCTCTTAACCTCTCCCTCCGGGCCTCCCTTTCTTCCTGTGTTCTGTCTCGATCTAGATATACATTCCGGTACCCTGGTTCGTCCTCAGCGAGCTTTCTTTGCAGGATCATGGTGCGTGCTGATTCTGCCTTGAATATTACCTTGAGGGGTCGACTTCTTCCCTTTGTGTACACCCGATTCTCCAAAATTTGTCACTTGAGATGAGTATCCCTATTGCTAGCATGATACCATCGATCTGTTCTGTCTCCTCCTGTTTCCTTCTGTCGTGGGTGTCTCCTTCGACTTCCTTCAGGCCATAGATGAACATCGACTTCTCCCTTTCCTCCTCCCACTGTGTCTCCCATTGCCTTGTCACAGGTGCATTATCCTCTCTCGGTGCTGTCATGACTGTATTCCCCGTGTTCCTTTGTGTGTCCGGTCTGCTCTTACGTCCCTGTCCGCTGCAGTGTGTTGTGGGTGTCTCCATGATTAGCGTGTCTGCTGCTTTGTCTACCCTCTCATATGTTGTTTCTGTGCTCCCATTCGTTGGTCCTGTGGTGCTCTTCGTGATCCTGGCTGCTTCTTCTATATCCCTCTCGTGTGTTGTTATCCTGCTCGTCTTGCTTCGGGCCCCATGTGTGCCTGCCAGTGCCTGTGCGTACCCGAGTTCTCCTCCTTTCTCCTCATTCCCTTTGGCTGTGCCTGGTGCACAAGCCCCAAGCGTTGTTTCCTGCCAGGTACTGTTGTCTCTATCATAGATGAACATCGACTTCTTCCTTTCCTCCTCCCACTGTGTCTCCCATTGCCTTGTCAAAGGTGCATAATCCTCTCCCGGTGCTGTCATGAATGTAATCCCCGTGTTCCTTTGTGTGTCCGGTCTGCTCTTACGTCCCTGTCCGCTGCAGTGTGTTGTTGGGGTCTCCATGTTTAGCGTGTCTGCTGTTTTGTCTACCCTCTCATATGTTGTTTCTGCGCTCCCATTCGTTGTTCCTGTGGTGCTCTTCGTGACCCTGGCTGCTTCTTCTATATCCCTCTCGTGTGTTGTTATCCTGCTCGTCTTGCTTCGGGCCCCATGTGTGCCTGCCAGTGCCTGTGCGTACTCGAGTTCTCCTCCTTTCTCCTCATTCCCTTTGGCTGTGCCTGGTGCACAAGCCCCAAGCGTTGTTTCCTGCCAGGTACTGTTGTCTCTATTCTGTGTCAGTCCCTGCAGCTTCTCTTCTAGGGTCTGGATCCTGGCTTCCGCTTTTTTGGCTTGCATTACCCATTTTCTACTCTCCTCAGCTATCCTCTTCTCCATTCCCTCGCTGATCACCAATAGCTTCCTCTCCCATTCCTTTTCCCTTTCATCGAGCTCCTCGGTGATCACCAATATCTTCCTCTCCCACTCCTTCTCCCTCCTAGAAATTTCCTCCTCCCACTGTTGCCTTCCCTGATCGGCCATCTTCTTCCTTGTAGACACCCTCCCTGAGCCACCCATCTTCCCACTGAGTCCTTTGTGGCTGTATTGAGGTGTCAGGAGAAAGGAGTAAGAGGGGTAAGGAAGGGGTTGAGGGAGAAACGGAGAAAGGATAGGGATGGGGGTGGGGGGGAGAGAGCTAGCTTAGAGGAAATGTAGAAGAGGGTGGATA
The DNA here is from genome assembly GCA_009830355.1 of Cherax destructor. Classification (NCBI taxonomy): domain Eukaryota; kingdom Metazoa; phylum Arthropoda; class Malacostraca; order Decapoda; family Parastacidae; genus Cherax; species Cherax destructor. The sequence continues at coordinate 326,275 of WNWK01001056.1, read as the reverse complement.
GAGGGAGAGAGAAAGAGGGCAAGAGGGAAAGGGGAGAGAGAGGGAGGTAGAGAGGTAGGAAGATAGATAGGTAGAGGGAGAGAGAGGTAGGTAGAGAGATGGAGGAAGATAGAGATAGAGGAGAGGGAGGAAGAGGGGGTGGGAGAAAGAGAGGGAGGGAGAGGGGAGGGAGGGATATGGAGGGGGAGATGGGGGAAGAGGGAGGTATAGAGAGGGGTTTGTGTGTGAGGGAGAAGGGGAGGGAGATAGGGGAGAGGGGGGTATAGAGAGGAGAGGGGGTGTGCGTTTGAGGGAGAAGGGAGGGAGAGAGTGGGGGATATAGGTTTTCAGGAAGTTTGACTACTCTCCTAAATATTAAGCTAGAATATTGCTAGTACTAGAGAGGACAGCTAGAATATTGCTAAAAACTAGAGAGGTAGGGAGAGGGAGAGGGGTAGGGGGAGGTAGGGAGAGGTAGGGAGAGGGAGGGGGAGGGATCGGGAGGGGGAGAGGGGGGAGAGTAGGGGGGAGATAGGTTTCAAGTTTGGGCTACTCTCCTAATAATAATCTAGGATTTTGTTAGTACTAGTTGGATACTCTCCTAATATTAATCTAGGATTTTGCTAGTACTAGTTCTATAACTGGATAGTGATACCAAAGGGTATAGAGGGTATAGAGAGAGTGTGTGCGTGTGTGTGAGCGTATGTGTGTGTGTGTGTGTGTGTTTGTGTGTGTGTGTGTGTTTGGATTTTAATAGCTTAACATTAATTTATTTTGCTTTATTTAACAGAGTTTTCTCATTCAAATTTTATCACCATTATTTTTATCGTTTACTTTGAGAACATTTTCATCCATGTATATTATCCAAGAATATTTTAAGAAACTAAAACAACATATAAATATTAATGTTTACTTCTACGTCACTGGAAATCCTCTCCATTCCCCCACAATTCCTCCACAAACAATTGGCAACTCTATCCATTCCCCCACAAACAACTGGGAACCCTCTCCATTCCCCCACAATTCCCCCACAAATAACTGGGAACCCTCTCCATTCCCCCACAAACAACTGGGAACCCTCTCCATTCCCCCACAATTCCCCACAAATAACTGGGAACCCTCTCCATTCCCCACAATTCCCCACAAACAACTTGGAACCCTCTCCATTCCTCCACAAACAACTTGGAACCCTCTCCATTCCTCTACAAACAACTTGGAACCCTCTCCATTTCCCCACAAACAACTGGGAATCCTCTCCATCCCCCCACAATTCTCACACAAACAACTGGGAATCCTCTCCATCCCCCACAATTATCACACAAACAACTGGGAATCCTCTCCATCCCCCACAATTCTCACACAAACAACTGGGAATCCTCTCCATCCCCCCACAATTCTCACACAAACAACTGGGAATCCCCTAAATTCTCCTACAATTTCCACTTCGTTCCAGAGTAGCTTGTCACATTGTCGTGGTGCTCTCACTGACCTCCTCAATTACAACACACCAGCACCAGCACCACCACCACCACCAGCACCACCACCACCACCAGCACCACCTCCTTCAACACACTGCCTCTGTCCAGAAAGTTTTGTTTTGTCAAATGAAGAGCCGATATATTTTTTAGGTTGTGATGGTCGTTACTCCGTGACTTCTCAGGGATTCTCATCATTGTTCGTTTAGCAAGAAGTGGTGCCTGCAGTGCCTCATATATCTCTACTTCAAATATATATAAATATATATATATATATATATATATATATATATATATATATATATATATATATATATATATATATATATAATAAATAAACAGAATAAAACAAACATATCTGGTCATCTCGCATAACAAAAACGAAAAAATGATCCAGTATCCGTTTTTTTGGGAGCAAATATTTGATTACGGTTAATCTGCACGGCGTTTTTCAAAGTTTGAATGGTACTGATGGTACTGGTGGCACTTGTGTACTGGTATTGCGTACTAGTGGTATTATGTACTTGTACTGTGTACTTGCGTTATTATGTACTCTTGATATTGTGTACTGTTGGTATTGTGTACTGGTAGTATTATGTACTAGTATTGTGTACTGGTGGTATTTTGTACTGGTGGTAGTGGGTTCAAACGTTATTGTGGTATCTTTGAATGCTTATAAAATTTGTGGTAATGGTTTAGTAGTTGAGGGAATCATTATCCTCCCAGGTTGTGATGGTCCAACCAGCTTGTGTTAAGCAGGTTGTGATGGTCCAACCCGCTTGTGTTGTGCAGGATTTGATGGTCCAACCAGCTTGTGTTAAGCAGGTTGTGATGGTCCAACCCGCTTGTGTTGTGCAGGATTTGATGGTCCAACCAGCTTGTGTTGCGCAGGTTGTGATGGTCCAACCAGCTTGTGTTGTGCAGGTTGTGATGGTCCAACCAGCTTGTGTTGCGCAGGTTGTGATGGTCCAACCAGCTTGTGTTGCGCAGGTTGTGATGGTCCAACCAGCTTGTGTTGTGCAGGTTGTGATGGTCCAACCAGCTTGTGTTGCGCAGGTTGTGATGGTCCAACCAGCTTGTGTTGCGCAGGTTGTGATGGTCCAACCAGCTTGTGTTGTGCAGGTTGTGATGGTCCAACCAGCTTGTGTTGTGCAGGTTGTGATGGTCTAACCAGCTTGTGTTGTGCAGGTTGTGATGGTCCAACCAGCTTGTGTTGTGCAGGTTGTGATGGTCCAACCAGCTTGTGTTGCGCAGGTTGTGATGGTCCAACCAGCTTGTGTTGTGCAGGTTGTGATGGTCCAACCAGCTTGTGTTGTGCAGGTTGTGATGGTCCAACCAGCTTGTGTTGTGCAGGTTGTGATGGTCCAACCAGCTTGTGTTGTGCAGGTTGTGATGGTCCAACCAGCTTGTGTTGTGCAGGTTGTGATGGTCCAACCAGCTTGTGTTGTGCAGGTTGTGATGGTCCAACCAGCTTGTAATGCGTCATCTCATCCATCACTCTTTCAAATTATTTTATAAGTAATATTACTCACCAGTACACAAAACTTTTTAGCCATGGCTCTGCTGCCTTCTTCGTGCAGAGGAACTAAGTTCTTCATAAGGCCTCTAGGATTTCACCTAGACCTAAGTTCTTCCTGCAAACTGAGTGCTCGTGCTAATTGAGTTTTTCACTTCTTCAGAAATAAGGAACTTCGTGCATCTAACCCTGTGTCCCCCCAGATGATGTATGTGTGAGCATATTTTCTGTTTTTTTTTTTTAGTTTTATGGGTTTTGTGGTTATGTCAGATACATGATTTGTTGTGTTGGGCAAAGAGAGTTGATGACTGAACATTGGTCTTCACTGTCATTTTAAAATTTCGCTCGTTTCATTTTCGTCGTTAGTGTATGAACGTCGTGTAAACAATAGGTCGGCTTTATAGGTCATTTTTGTCTTGGATTTTGCAAATGAGTTGAAATTTTGAGACTTTTTTTTATTTCCTGAATAGTTTTCTGTTGTTGTTCCCGTTATGCTTTTTCCATTTAGTATGGATGTTTTAGTTTCTGGTTTATATCGCTAATCTCTCGGATTATATTATATTTCTTTCCTTGCGACATACTCTCTTTTTTAATCAATACAGTATCTTTTTTACCTTCTTCTCTTCATTCATTTACCTTCGCTTGGTATATTTGATCTTGTAGGCGACCCTCGGTGGTATATATTGTATACAGACCTTGTCTGCTTCTGTGTTTAACTTTTACAAGTGCGGGTGAGGGTTTCAGGTGCGCATGACTGTTAGGTCAGGTTAGGTAAGATTTGTTATGAAACGCGACAAGTATTTCTTGACCAAGTTGCTGGAGCTTTTGGTCATCCGACCGAGACCTTTCACTGGCTTACCAGTCCATCCCTTAAAAAAATTAATGTCTAGATAGTTCGTTGTTTCGTCCCAGTCAATTTGTCGAAGTTAAATTTACTGAAAATTCCTTCTCGTGCACTATTTCCGAACTTCTTCTCGCCCGAATGTACACTTGTTTGTTCTCCTGTGAGGTGTGATCACAGTGTCTGAGATGATCTCTGGTTAGTCGTTAACTGATTTTTCCTTAAATTGTATCTCTCTCTCTCTCTCTCTCTCTCTCTCTCTCTCTCTCTCTCTCTCTCTCTCTCTCTCTCTCTCTCTCGTTTACTTTACATTCGACCGTTTGATAAGTAGTTGGATATCGTTGTGTCCTGGTCACGTGGAAACTCAGGCCACTCAGACTGTTGAATTTTCTGGTCAGTAGTAAAGATTCGTACACCTCTGAGTGAGAACACTTGTGCACTTTGTTAAACATAATGGACCACCTGTTGCCTGGGTATTTCTATCTTATATTATTGAAAAAAAAAATCCTTTTGCGGAGTACCTTCATATTTCACCTTTTTTTTACCATTTTCTGTGGCATTTTTAGTTTCGTTAAGTCATTGTTTTCTCTGGTCTTCTTGTCTAGCTTACTCTGACTATATTGCTTATGTTTCACTATTTTATCTTACTCCCCCTCTGGTTGTCTCTTGTGATCTATTGTGCATCACCGCTTCTGTCTCCCCTGTGTTGCTCTCTGCCTGTGCTTCTACCCTTCCCCTATGTAGTCTGCATTTCCTAGTCCGCTTTAATATATATATATATATATATATATTATATATATATATATATATATATATATATATATATATATATATATATATATATATATATATATATATATATATATATTATATATATATATATATATATATATATATATATATGTCGTGCCGATTAGGTAAAACTGGTCAATTAGCAAGAACTCATCTAAAATTAAGTCCTTTCTAAAATTTTCTCTTATACGTTTAAAGATATATTTTTTTCATTTATGTTAATGTAAGAATTTATAATTTTGTACCAAGAGAAACTTTGAAAACCTACCTAACCTTATTACAACAAGCGCAATTTAATTTAGCCTAACCCAACTAAATATATTTTAGATACGTTAACATAAATTTAATAATAAACAAACACAATGAAATATATTTTTTTCGTTATGTTCAGAATGATTTTGGCGAAATTATTGCATACACAAATTTTCACTTGTCTTATATGGCAAGGTGAGCGTTGCTTTTTACGCCAAAATCGCAAGTTTTACCTAATCGGCACGACATATATATATATATATATATATATATATGTGTGTGTGTGTGTGTGTGTGGTGTGTGTGTGTGTGTGTGCGTGTGTGTGTGTGTGTGCGTGTGTGTGTGTGTGTGCGTGTATGTGTGTGTGTGTGTGTGAGTTTCTCCAAGAAGGATTTTTTATATTCATTGTTACTATTCAACACATTTATTAAACCTGCCCGAAGTTTGTTTTCTCTCCCACGAATAAACCTTTGCTCTCCTCGATTTGTTTACTAACTGTGGTATCCAGTCTTGTACACGCCCAATGCAACTTTTCCTGGCATGTCTACATGCCAGGAAAAGTCTACAAATCTTCAACACATCCATTGAAACTGGGCAATTACCTGAGGTGTGGAAGATGGCCAATGTAGTCCCAATTTTTAAGAAAGGAGACAGACATGAGGCATTAAACTACAGACCTGTGTCACTGACGTGTATAGTATGCAAAGTCATGGAGAAGATCATCAGGAGGAGAGTGGTGGAGCACCTAGAAAGACACAAGCTTATAAACGACAACCAGCACGGTTTCAGGGAAGGAAAATCTTGTGTCACAAACCTACTAGAGTTTTATGACAAGGTAACAGAAGTAAGACACGAGAGAGAGAGGTGGATAGACTGCATTTTCTTGGACTGCAAGAAGGCGTTCGACACAGTTCCTCACAAGAGGTTAATGCAAAAGCTAGAGGATCAGGCACACGTAACAGGAAAAGCACTGCAATGGATCAGAGAATATCTGACAGGGAGGCAACAACGAGTCATGGTACGTGACGAGGTGTCAGAGTGGGCACCTGTGACGAGTGGGGTTCCACAAGAGTCAGTCCTAGAACCTGTACTGTTTTTGGTATATGTGAATGACATAACGGAAGTGATAGACTCAGAAGTGTCCCTGTTTGCAGATGATGTGAAGTTAATGAGAAGAATCAAATCAGTCGAGGATCAGGCAGGACTACAAAGAGACCTGGACAGGCTGCAAGCCTGGTCCAGTAACTGGCTCCTTGAATTTAACCCTGCCAAATGTAAAGTCATGAAGATTGGGGAAGGGCAAAGAAGACCGCAGACAGAGTATAGTCTAGGTGGCCAAAGACTGCAAACCTCACTCAAGGAAAAATATCTTGGGGTGAGTATAATACCGAGCACATCTCCTGAGGCACACATCAATCAG
>WNWK01001056.1:280000-317500 GCA_009830355.1 Cherax destructor | reverse complement strand
CGTTAAGTAATCTTAATGTAATCGAAGACATGATAAGATAATCAAAGTTAGAGATAGCGTGAGATAAGATGAAGAAAATGTGTAATCAAAGATGATTGTATACAATGTTAGAGATAATTTAAGAGGTAATCTAAGATAATTTGAAATATAATCTGTAGTAATTCTAGATAATTTGAGATTATCTCAGATAATATAGTTTTATATTTTAATGTGATTTCAAACAATTTAAATTACTTAAATGTAATTCTGATTATTTTTTTATTTATATAAAATATAATGTATATTTTCGTGGAATATTTCTTTGTTTTTGTCTTCAGTACTTGCTTTATTTGTCTTTCATTGTTTATTATTAATTTTCCTTGTTATTTGTTTGTTTACTAGGAGTAGTAGTAGCAGCAGCAGTAGTAGCAGTAGTAGTAGCAGTAGCAGTAATAGCAGCAGTAGTAGTAGCAGCAGCAGTAGTAGTAGTAGCAGCAGTAGTAGTAACAGTAGTAGCAGTAATAATAGTGGTAGTCCTAAAATAATTGTTAATGTGCCGGAATCGGTCCCAATACCGTGTCTAAAACTATTCACAGCTTTAAACAACGTTTCGTTGGGTCCTGGACCTGAACGCTGGATTTAATGATGGTCCAAGATGGAGCGAAATGTCTAAATGTTGATCTCAAGTTTGAAGGTTAGCTGTGTACTAGAGCTAGAATCCAGAGAAGATAAACACGGCCAGTGAGCGAGGTGCTGGTGTTGCACGTGTGTGCTGTTTACCACCTAGGTGTGCAATATTGATGTGTTATTCAACTAGGTGTCTAGTATTGGAGAGTTCAGAAGGCAGATGTAACTTTTCATTCATGCTGAATCCACTGGCATTCACAGCTTCCCTTCACCTCCAATCACACTCTTTCACCTCATTTACCATCCCTATTTCACTCCCATTTACAATCATTCATTTAAATCCCCATTCACTACTTCCCACCCCCATTTACAACCTTCCCCCCAGTATACCTTCAATTCACGGCCTCTCATTCTAACCTCATTCACAACATCCCTGCCACTCCATTAACAACTACCCATCAACCCCCATTCACAACTTCCCCTTCCATCCCTAGTCACAATCTTCCCTTCCATCCCTAGTTACAATCCTCCCCTTCCATCCCTAGTCACAATCCTACCCCTCCCCCCCCATCCATCACTATCTCCCATAATACTCCTTCCTCTTTATCTCAAATTTATTCACTCAATAACATGGACTTCTACTTTACACTCGGTACATAATCAACACTCGGTAAAAACACTCAATCAAGATTATTCGCCTTAAAAATCACCCAAGCGAAAATGCGCACGCAAAGAATTTTTTCCCTTGAAAACGACAAAAGCGCGCCAACTAGGTGGGGGGAAAAGCGCGCCAACTAGGTGGGGGAAAAAGCGCGCCAACTGAGGATAAAAACAAAACAAAGAAGAATATACAAGATTTTAATTCATTTAAGGTTCGAAGTTGTGAGAGGGAGTGCGTTCCTACGAGGCAAGAAAGTGGCATGAGGCAGAGGGAACTGTTCACACCCATAGAGGTGGAAGAAGATAAGGAGAGCCCTTGGTTCAACCAGAGTAGTGTGGAGAGGGCGAAGACAAGAAGCACCATAGTGTGGAAGAGATACAGAAAGAAGAGAAATTAAATAATTAGAAATGTACACCCAGGCTATGTGTTCCTAAGTTCCATTTGGTGACCCTCTTAGTGTTTTGTGTACAGTGTCCCATTTAAGTCACCAATGAACGTCATGTTGTGCTCCACTGCAACACTGCTTATATCTTCCTGCATTTTTTAAATGTTTCTACCAAGGTGTTTTTTTCATGCTTATTATATCATCCGCAGATGATAATACGAGACAGTAAAGAGTGTTTTTTTAACCTATGTCTGCTATGAGGGTAAGAAACGGTAAAGGCGCCAGGACAGTGCCTTGGGGTACGGAACTTTATATTTTGCTAATGCTGGATTTTGTTCTGTTTACTACTAGTTTTTGTGTTCTGTCTGTCAGAAAGCTGAATATCAATTTGCCTACTCTACCCCGTTATACCTAGCGCCCTCGTTTTATACAGTCAACCCATGTACACTACATCTGAGGTTTGGTTATTTACCAGTGCCTTCGTAATTTCGTCATGGTGATTTAGTAGTTGTTGCGAGCATGATCTTCCCGTTGTTAACGCACGTTGGCTTGAGTTGTGCAGGTTATGCTGTTGCAGAAAGTTGGTAACGCGGCATCTCATCATCCTTTCAAATACTTTTATGACGTGTGATGTTAGGGTTACTGGTCTGTAATTTCTGCTTAGTACTCTACTGCCTCCTTTATGTGAGGGAGCTGTCTCCACTCTGTGAGTAGTGAAGCTAGAAAGGAATGAGAGAGACAGAGAGAGAGAGAGAGAGAGAGAATGAATGAATGTAACAGTCGAAGAGCTCTGTTAAATAACCATAACACAAATAAATAACACTCACTGGTAAACCCACTACTATACCAACTGATACAGGCACTGATACAGGCACTGTTACGAGCACTGATACAAGCACTGATACAAGCACTGATACAGGCACTGATACAGGCACTGATACAAGCACTGTTACGAGCACTGATACAAACACTGATACAGGCACTGATACAAGCACTGATACGAACACTGATACAAGCACTGATATAAGCACTGATACAGTAACTGATACAGGCACTGATACAAGCACTGATACAAGCACTGATACAGGCACTGATACAATCACTGATACAAGCACTGATACAAGCACTGATACAGGCACTGATACAAGCACTGATACAAGCACTGATACAAGCACTGATATAAGCACATACACAGCAACTGATACAGGCACTGATACAAGCACTGATATAAGCACTGATACAGGCACTGATACAGGCACTGATACAGGCACTGATACAGGCACTGATATAAGCACATACACAGCAACTGATACAGGCACTGATACAAGCACTGATATAAGCACTGATACAGGCACTGATACAGCAACTGATACAGGCACTGATACAGGCACTGATATAAGCACATACACAGCAACTGATACAGGCACTGATACAAGCACTGATATAAGCACATACACAGCAACTGATACAGGCACTGATACAAGCACTGATATAAGCACTGATACAGGCACTGATACAAGCACTGATACAGGCACTGATACAGGCACTGATACATTCTTCTTCTTCTTTCCCTTTTCCTTTTTCTTATTTTTATTCTGCCACCGCCGCCACTAAGAATACATCAGTGGTTATTACACTGACATAAACACTGGATTACACACAGTCAGTGTAAGAATAATGGAACACTGCCAACTCGAACCACCGTCTCACTGAGTGTCTCACACGACATAGTGTCAACTGTCGTTTTTCCTCTTGTTGCTTGTGTTGAACGGTGCCATGTTATCGTTCCTGGAGGTGAATGGTGGCTCTACTGTCGTTCCTGGAAGTGAAAGGTGGCCTCCCTTGCCGTTCCTGGTCCAATTATGTGGCACTTGCAGCATCAGCTTGGACCAGAGGGTTAGAGTCACTCAGTGCCTGGACCGGTGCCTTCCACATGTTGGTCAACTCCGATAAGTGCTAAGGAGAGTGCCAAAGTGAGTGACCATTTCTGGGTCTCAGGCGAGGGAGGATGCAGGGACAGTGCCAGCAGTCACTGTCCTACTACGGAGGTTGGAGGGACAGTGCCTCCTGCGATGGAGGTTAGAAGGACAGTGCCAGCAGTCACTGTCCTACGAGAGAAGTTGAAGAGACAGTGCCTCCTGCGATGGAGGTTAGGACAGTGGCAGCAGTCACTGTCCTACGAGGGAGGTTGGATGGACAGTGCCTCCTGCGACGGAAGTAAGGGGGACAGTGCCAGCAGCCACTGTCCTACTAGGGAGGTTGGAGGGACAGTGGCTCCTGCGACGGAGGTTAGAGGGACAGTTCCAGCAGTCACTCTCCTACGTAGGAGAGTGCCTGGGTAACATCTTCCAAGGCACTGTCCAGCAAAAGAAAGTGCCTATAGACACTGCCAAACATTATTTGTGGACATTTGTCTTCCTTCATCACATGACCGAGGGACTGATCTTCCATCATGGCCGAGGGACTGATCTTCCATCATGACCGAGGGACTGATCTTCCATCATGACCGAGGGACTGATCTTCCATCATGACCGAGGGACTGATCTTCCAACATGACCGAGGGACTGATCTTCCATCATGACCGAGGGACTGATCTTCCATCATGACCGAGGGACTGATCTTCCATCATGACCGAGGGACTGATCTTCCATCATGACCGAGGGACTGATCTTCCAACATGACCGAGGGACTGATCTTCAATCATGACCGAGGGACTGATCTTCCATCATGACCGAGGGACTGATCTTCCATCATGACCGAGGGACTGATCTTCCATCATGACCGAGGGACTGATCTTCCATCATGACCGAGGGACTGATCTTCCATCATGACCGAGGGACTGATCTTCCAACATGACCGAGGGACTGATCTTCAATCATGACCGAGGGACTGATCTTCCATCAGACCAGGACTGATCTTCCATCATGACCGAGGACTGATCTTCCATCATGACCGAGGACTGATCTTCCATCATGACCGAGGACTGATCTTCCATCATGACCGAGGACTGATCTTCCATCATGACCGAGGACTGATCTTCCATCGACCGAGGACTGATCTTCCAACATGACCGAGGGACTGATCTTCAATCATGACCGAGGGACTGATCTTCCATCATGACCGAGGGACTGATCTTCCATCATGACCGAGGGACTGATCTTCCATCATGACCGAGGGACTGATAACCTCAAACTACCTCTCTGACTACTGTCTTTAGGACTGAGAGTCCACCGTTGCTGGAACAGTTCATGAACAATATACAATTCCGTTGCTGGAACAATTCATTCGGTCGTGACCCAAGTCACACTTGTTACTTGATAATGGTTCCTTGTGAGGGCGAAACGTCGCCTAAAGATTAGTTTACAAAACTTGGGTTATTAATGAATGTTATAGAGGACATTTTGCTCCGTCGTGGACTAAGTCACATTTCTTACCTGATGTTTTGTTAAAGATTTAGAACCCGAAAAGTTGAGGTAATCAGTCCCTCAGTTGAGAGACTGAGGAAATTAACACAAGGTGCAGGGAACTTTACACAAGGTGAAGGGGAACTTTACACACGGTGCAGGGAACTTTACACAAGGTGAAGGGGAACTTTACACAAGGTGCAGGGAACTTTACACAAGGTGCAGGGAACTTTACACAAGGTGCAGGGAACTTTACACAAGATGCAGGGAACTTTACACTAGGTGAAGGGAACTTTATACAAGGTGAAGGGAACTTTATACAAGGTGCAGGGAACTTTACACAAGGTGCAGGGAACTTTACACAAGGTGAAGGGAACTTTATACAAGGTGAAGGGAACTTTACACAAGGTGCAGGGAACTTTACACAAGGTGAAGGGAACTTTATACAAGGTGCAGGGAACTTTACACAAGGTGCAGGGAACTTTACACAAGGTGAAGGGAACTTTATACAAGGTGAAGGGAACTTTACACAAGGTGCAAGGAACTTTACATAAGGTGCAGAGGAACTTTACACAAGGTCCAGGGGGACCTTACACAAGGTGCAAGGGAATTTTTCAGAAGGTGAAGGGGAACTTAACACAAGGTCCAGGGGAATGTTACACAAGGTGCAGGGGAACTTTACACAAGGTGAAGGGGAATTTTACACAAGGTGAAGGGGAACTTTACACAAGGTGCAGGGAACTTTACACAAGGTGAAGGGAAACTTTAAACAAGGTGAAGGGGGACTTTACACAAGGTGCAGGGAACTTTACACAAGGTGCAGGGAACTTTACACAAGGTGAAGGGGAACTTTACACAAGGTGAAGAGGAACTTTACACAAGGTGCAGGAAACTTTACACAAGATACAGGGGATCTTTACGCAAGGTGTAGGGACACCTTACACAAGGTGAAGGGACACCTTACACAAGGTGAAGGGAGCTTTACACAAGGTGAAGGGAGCTTTACACAAGGTGAAGGGGAACTTTACACAAGGTTCCAGGGAACCTTACACAAGGTGCAAGAAATTTACACAAGGTGCAGGGGAACTTTACGCAAGGTGAAGGGAACTTTAGACAAGGTGAAGTGGAATTTTACACAAGGTGCAGGGGAACCTTACACAAGGTAAAGAGAATTAACACATAATGCAGGGGAACTTTACACAAGATGAAGGGGAATTTTTATACAAGGTGGTGGGAACTTTACACAAGGTGCAGGGGAACTTTACACAAGGTGCAGGGGAACTTTACACAAGGTACAGGGGAACTGTAAACAAGGTGCAGGGGAACTTTACACAAGGTGCAGAGGAACTTTACACAAGGTGCAGGGGAACTTTACACAAGGTGAAGGGGAACTTTACACAAGGTGTAGGGGAACTTTACACAAGGTGAAGGGGAACTTTACACAAGGTGAAGAATAATTTTTATACAAGGTCCTGGGAACTTTACACAAGGTACAGGGGAACTTTCCACAAGGTGCAGAGGAACTTTACAGAAGGTGCAGGGGAACTTTACACAAGGTGAAGGGGAACTTTACACAGGGTGCAGGGAAACTTTACACAAGGTGTAGGGGAACTTTACATAAGGTGAAGGGGAACTTTACACAAGGTGCAGGGAACTTTTTAAGGTCCATAAAACTCAACAGATTTAAAAGAAACAAAATAAAGTACAGGTGTAAGGACGAGTCTTCTCGGTGTTTGCAGTGTGACTGTAATTTGGACCTTGCGCGCCCCGGCTGTAAGGCCTAAACTTCCCGTCTGCTGCAGCGTGACTGTAATTTGGACCTTGTGCGCCCCGGCTGTAAGGCCTAAACTCCCCGTCTGCTGTCATAACATGTGCTCGTGTAATTTAAGCTGGGAAAGGAATTGACGTTTCTGTCCAACGCAATTACTGAAGACATTCCCCCCTCCCCATCGATCCCCCCTGGGAGGGAGGGCGAGAGAGGGAGGGAGGGATTGGAACTCATTCCTTGGTCCTTCCGGGTGGGAAGGGGGAGGAGGAGGAAGAGGAGGGGGGGAAATTTGGACTCAATTCCCACCACTTTGGTTCTTCGGAGGAAGGGAGGGAGGGAGAGAGGGTGGGAGGGAGGGAGGGAGGGAGAGAGGGTGGGAGGGAGGGAGAGAGGGTGGGAGAGAGGGAGGGACCTCCAAGCTTGGTCCCATCCCCTTCCCAGGAGGGTCGGAGTGTAGGAGGGAGGGGGAGGAAAGTCGGACCCAATCCCCACCACTTTGGTCCACCGCTAGGGAGGGGAAGGGGAAGGGGGAAAGGGAAGGGGAAGGGGATATTCAGCCCCCCACTACTGCCACTTTGGTTCAGCTGGAGAGAGAATGTGTCAGTGCGACTTCTTTCTCAATAAAGAAATATATATATTTTTTTCATTTTGACAGAAGGATTTTACAAGGTTAGGTTAAGAGTTGCTGTCTATATTTACGAGCCAAGAGCTGTTACCTGCCTCAGCTCATTTGAAAGCTTTTTCATTGTTATAAAACATACAAATATGAAACAGGATGAAGTTGGAGCCATCTGTGAGCCAGTGACTTCACTTGTTCAACTGACTTTATTTCGTTGAAGACATTATGATGTACGAATATGTTCCAGACTCGACTCATCCTGGGAATAATTGATCTCAGTTGAAGTGATGTTCTGGAGAAGAGTACAGTCAGAGTGTAGTTCCTGCTTGCTGCCCGTCTTATAGTGTACAAGCTCACTTCTCGCTGACCTTGTACATAACAGTAAAGCCAATCACATCTCTCCGGTGTTGAAGGCTCTGCTGAAATGACAGATCTATCCAGGCTAGATCCAGGAGAGTGATGAGTCGTCTTGCTCTGTGCTCTATTTTGTCAAGAACTCGCAGATGAGATAGGTTGCAGGCAATCCAAGAAAGTGGAGCATACTCAAGGTGTGAGTGCATTTGTGCCTCGTATAGATTCTTGCAGCCTCTACTGTTGAGCAGATGCGAGATTTATGTAAGTGCTTCCTCGCTGCTTTGTTTGCGAGATTTACTACTTGATTCTTCATAGTCAGTTTGGAATCAAATTTCACCCCAAGGATATCAACCTCATCCCAGGGTACCAACAATCTCCCATTCATTCCTAGCACTTCCCCAGCATTGACCTCATGATGCCTAGAAACCATCATTATTTGTGTTTTCTCAGAAGCAACTGTAACCTAACATCGTTGTCCCCAAGCTGATATAGCTGTAAGCTGGTGATCGATGTAACTTAGAGAGCTGGCATTTCCTCCTTTTGATGAATAAATGTCAGAGTACAGTCGTCAGCATATGCATGTGATTCTGGGATAAGTTGAAGAAGGTCACTGAAGTAGACATTCTATTACAATGGACCAAGTATACTTCTCTGTGGAACACTTGCATCAATAGAGTATCTTGTTGACTCTATCTAGTTGAGAACTACTCTTAGAGATCTACCTTGAAGGTAATCACTAAGGAGGCAGAGTGCAGAGTCAGCGACTCCTAGTGCTTGCAGTTTTGCCAAGAGTCCCTGGTGCAATACTCGGTCGAAAGCACCAGCCATGTCCAGGGTTACTACACAGCTGATCTGATTCATCCAGTGACTGGTGCCACATAATAGAGAGATTTAACAACAGATCAGCAGCAGAGCTACCTTTACTGAAGCCATATTGACGTTCAAAAAGAAGCGAATGGTAGTCGAAATATTCTGCCATCTGCCGTGAGATTATTGTCTCAAGAATCTTGCCGTTGACTGACAGGAGTGACACTGATCTGAAGTTGCTGACATCCACTTTGCTCTTTCAGTAAAGAAATATCTTACTCTCCTCAGTTAAAGATTATCTTAGTCTCCTCAATATAGGAATACGTCATACCAAGAGCTGCACATACTTCCATCCCCCACAGTGTGTTGTTACCCAGTAACTGAAACACTCAGCTATGATGCCAACACCACGGCGTTCCGTGTGAAGGAACGAGGAACATAAAACAACATAAGCGTAAAGCGGAAAGTGGAAATCAGAACCATGTAGGCAGCAACGATTATTTTAGTGCCAGGCAAGGAAGAAAAACAATGGCAGGAGATGGTAAGAATAGCTCACCGCTTAGAAACCATCCTGGAGGGGAAACAAAAGCCAGTAGTGGGAATCTCCAGAACCACAGATTTTAAAATCCAACCCAAAGAAAGCAGACAAAAGTAACATCATTTGTTTCTGCAAACATTCAAGGGTTTAAAGCGAGTAACAACAACAAACTGCCTTTCATCTACCTTGACAATGAAACACGGGATCCCGGATACAATCTAAGTACTATATGCGACCGAATTTTAAAAAAAAATAGTAACAAGGAAAGGGTCGGTCTGTCAGGTTAGACTCACATGTAACGAGTTACTTCTTGCCGTGCCCTTGAGGGTCACGGCAAAATGCCGGTGAGGGGCTCTTGATCTAGGAAATTGGATCTGTGCTCCAACTCCACCCCCTTCCAAACTTGCACCCCCCCCCTCCCCTTTAACACACACAGGCGCTGTATAATCCCTACGGGTTTAACTCTCCCTTGATAATAATAATAATAATAATAATAATAATAATAATAATAATAATAATAATATCTTGCCATGAATGATGCAGTCGAAGCTTTGGTATACCTGGAGGAGGTTTCTGGGGTCAACGCCCCAGGTTTCCGGCAGTTTCAAGACCAGCTGCTGAAAATCGAGTACTTCTTTGCTAACCTTTCAAACCCGACTCTAAATATACTAAATAACAAAAAGATACAACACCGTGACTGGAGCAACACATAAATAACCATCACGAAGGAGAGAGAAACTTACCACGACGTTTCGGTTTGACTTGGACCATTTACACAGCCACACTAACAGAAAAGAGTGAGGGAGCCAGTATATATAGGCGAGGGAAACAAGGACGGGACCAAGAGAGGAAGAAAATGAAGCAGTGGTAGTGGTAAGGCTGGTAGTGGAAGTAGCAGTAGAAGTAGTAATGGTAATCCTTTGGTAAGGTCAATTTAAGCCACCTAAAATAAGACACTGAAATCAAGACTTTAAAAGGAAAGAGAATCCCAAGAGCCAGGCTGAATTTAAAACCTCCGTATATATATATATATATATATATATATATATATATATATATATATATATATATATATATATATATATATATATATATATATAAAATTATATATATATATATAATATATATATATATATATATGAGAAAAAGAGAGGTTAAGAGAGTGGTGAAGCAATGTAAAAAGAGAGCAAATGAGAGAGTGGGTGAGATGTTATCAACAAATTTTGTTGAAAATAAGAAAAATTTTAGAGTGAGATTAATAAGTTGAGGAAGCCTAGGGAACAAATGGATTTGACAGTTAAAAATAGAGAGGAGAGTTATTAAATGGAGAGTTAGAGGTATCGGGAAGATGGAGGGAATATTTTGAGGATTTGTTAAATGTTGATGAAGACAGGGAAGCTGTGATTTCGTGTGTAGGGCAAGGAGGAATAACATCTTGTAGGAGTGTGGAAGAGCCAGTTGTGGGTGTGGGAGAAGTTCGTGAGGCAGTGGGTAGAATGAAAGGGGGTAAGGCAGCTGGGATTGATGGGATAAAGATAGAAATGTTAAAAGCAGGTGGGGATATAGTTTTGGAGTGGTTAGTGCTATTATTTAATAAATGTATGGAAGAGGGTAAGGTACCTAGGGATTGGCAGAGAGCGTGTATTGTTCCTTTGTATAAAGGCAAAGGGGACAAAAGAGAGTGCAAAAATTATAGGGGAATAAGTCTGTTGAGTGTACCTGGTAAAGTGTATGGTAGAGTTATTATTGAAAGAATTAAAAGTAAGACAGAAAGCAGGATAGCAGATGAACAAGGGGCTTTAGGAAAGGTAGGGGGTGTGTAGACCAAGTGTTTACAGCTAAACATATAGGTGAACAGTATTTGGATAAGGGTAAAGAGGTTTTGTGGCATTTATGGATTTGGAAAAGGCGTATGATAGGGTGGATAGGGGGCAATGTGGCAGATGTTGCAGGTGTATGGAATAGGAGGTAGGTTACTGAAAGCAGTGAAGAGTTTTTATGAGGATATTGAGGCTCAAGTTAGAGTGTGTAGGAGGGAGGGGGATTATTTCCCAGTAAAAGTGGGCCTTAGACAAGGATGTGTGATGTCACCGTGGTTGTTCAATATATTTATAGATGGGGTTGTAAGAGAAGTGAATGCGATGGTCTTGGCAAGAGGTGTGGGGTTAAAAGATAAAGAATCAAATACAAAGTAGGAGTTGTCACAGTTGCTTTTTGCTGATGACACTGTGCTTTTGGGAGATTCTGAAGAGAAGTTGCAGAGGTTGGTGGATGAATTTGGTAGGGTGTGTAAAAGAAGAAAATTGAAAGTGAATATAGGAAAGAGTAAGGTGATGAGGATAACAAAAAGATTAGGTGACAAAAGATTGGATATCAGATTGGAGGGAGAGAGTATGGAGGAGGTGAATGTATTCAGATATTTGGGAGTGGACATGTCAGCAGATGGGTCTATGAAGAATGAGGTGAATCATAGAATTGATGAGTCTGTGGAGACAAAGAACTTTGTTAATGGAAGTAAAGAGGGGAATGTATGAGAGTATAGTTATACCAACACTCTTATATGGATGTGAAGCATGGGTGATGAATGTTGCAACGAGGAGAAGGCTGGAGGCAGTGGAGATGTCATGTCTGAGGTCAATGTGTGGTGTGAATATAATGCAGAGAATTCGGAGTTTGGAAATTAGGAGGAGGTGCAGGATTACCAAAACTATTATCCAAAGAGCTGAGGAGGGGTTGTTGAGGTGGTTCGGACATGTAGAGAGAATGGAACGAGACAGAATAACTTCGAGAGTGTATAAATCTGTAGTGGAGGGAAGGCTTGGTAGGGGTCAGCCTAGGAAAGGTTGGAGGGAGGGGGTAAAGGAAGTTTTGTGTGCGAGGGGCTTGGACTTCCAGCAAGCATGTGTGAGCGTATTTGATAGGAGTGAATGGAGGCATATGGTTTTTAATACTTGACGTGCTGTTGGAGTGTGAGCAAAGTAACATTTATGAAGCGATTCAGGGAAACCGGCAGGCCGGACTTGAGTCCTGGAGATGGGAAGTACAGTGTCTGCACTCTGAAGGAGGGGTGTTAATGTTGTAGTTTTATAAGTGTAGTGTAAAGCACCCTCTGGCAGTGATGGAGTGAATGATGATGAAAGTTTTTCTTTTTCGGGCCACCCTGCCTTGGTGGGAATCGGCCGATGTGTTAAAATATATATATATATATATATATATATATATATATATATATATATATATATATATATATATATATATATATATATATATATATATATATCATACATACTGTGAATTAGAGAGAGAGAGAGATAGAACTGAGCTCCTCTTAAAGGGACTACCTGGATTACAGTATTCACGGAGGATCATACAAGCGCTGGAGGATCGTTATGGATCCTACAGCTTTTGGAGGGAATGGAGGGCAATCGGGTTTGATCTTAGGAACGGATGAGAAGTTCCAGTTCCTTGGATCAAGAGCTTTTCACCAGCATCAGTTGGAGGTGGAACAAACTTTGACATGGAACTTCTCGTTACAGGGTGTGAAGATTACAGGATGTGAAGATTACAGGGTGTGAAGATTACAGGATGTGAAGATTACAGGATGTGAAGATTACAAGATGTGATGATTACAGGGTGTGAATATTACAGAGTGTGAAGATTACAGAGTGTGAAGATTAGAGGGTGTGAAGATTACAGGGTGTGAAGATTATAGAGTGTGAAGATTAGAGGGTGTGAGGATTACAGGATGTGAAGATTACAGGGTGTGAAGATTATAGAGTGTGAAGATTAGAGGGTGTGAGGATTAGAGTGTGTTAAAATTACAGGGTGTTAAGATGACAGGGTGTGAAGGTTACAGGGTGGTAAGATGACAGGGTGTGAAGGTTACAGGGTGGTAAGATGACAGGGTGTGAAGGTTACAGTCTCTGTGATACAGCGAGTGTTAAATAATAATTGTAGAACTAAGAGTAGAGAGAATAAGAGGGAAACAGGGAAGGTTAAGAAGGAAAGAGGGGAGAGGAAAAGAGAAGATGAAGAGGTAAACAGAAGGAGAAAAAGATGAAGAGGGGAAAGAAGAGAGGAAGAGTGAAACGTATAAGAGGAAGAGGAGAAACAATCACAAGAGGTAGCTGGGTCAGCCACCTCTGGTGCGCGTCTCAGATCATTCCATTTTCTGTGAATTTCCTGGCGGATTATATCCCTCTAGGGACCAGTGTCTCTTAACCAGGAATGCCAGTGTTGGTGGTGCTATGGTAGGCACTCGAGCCAGTGTTGGTGGTGCTATGGCAGGCACTCGAGCCAGTGTTGGTGGTGCTATGCTTGGCACTCGAGCCAGTGTTGGTGGTGCTATGCTTGGCACTCGAGCCAGTGTTGGTGCTGGCTTGGTTGGGGCACAAGCCAGTGTTAAAAGGCAGCGTTGAAGGTGTCATTGAGAAAACAAGTCAGTGATGCCGGCAGCTTAGCGAGACTGAATTAAAACAAGAGGTAAACATGAATCAATCAAGAGTTGAACATGAATTTAAAACAAGAGGTGAACATGAATTTAAAACAAGAGGTGAACATCAATCATTCGGCAACATTCATTGCCAAGAATTAACTGAAATTAAGCGAATTCGGTGGGAACTTTAATTGATTTTCTTGGGCAATTCATTTTACAGACAAAAATGCGGCATGGCCGTGGACTCACCAATCAGCGCCGTTCTGTGTATGGAATCACTGGGACGCTGAAAGATTAACACACATTGTACCCTAAACGGTCACATGGCTTCGCTATATGAACGATACTCTGCTCACTGCCCAAGGAAGATTCAACCTAGACAACCTAAAGAACGTTAGGTAAAACGGACACAAGTGCAACGTTTCGCTCTCCAGGAGCTTTGTCAAGCCGTTACATATTGTCGGTAATTCTACCAGCATTATTACAACCTAAAGAACAAACACAACAGCTTGGAAGCTTCTGTTCACTTCACCCTAGAAGTGGGAAGCTGGTGGCAGCCTTCCTGCCCTCGACGTACTTTTTATTAAACAAGACTACAATCTGCCAGGAAGACTGACATGCACTCCTACTCACACCACCACCAGAGCAGCAGACGAGGAACACTCACTGCCACGTTTTTACGTGTCTATGAGATCTGCAGCTCACACTTCATGAAGAAGAGTGCAACATTCTTATGAATCAGGGACTGCAAGGATTGCGTATACAAAATATCCACTTTACCGAATCCGGAAAAGAACAAAGATTGAAAACTCATGTTTTCTGCAAAGCACACTGCACGATATATTAAACCCACCCTCGTCAAGAGCAACATAGTGTGTTGCCGTTATCACATCCAGCACCATTCGAATCTTGACCAACCAGAAAGACAACCACCAGGACCACGACGACGGTGTATACCTTATTCCATGTGGTGGTAGTGACCAGAAATACGTGAGAAAGAGTCTTGCAGGCATGCTGATGTGATACACAGGGACCAGACTGCCCACGTAATGTCTTGAAAGAACGCCCAGCTGGTCACAAGAAAGACTGACAAAACAACACTCAGATGCCTGTAGGGTGCGCTAATCTGAACACAAAACACAATCCAACAGACTCGAGGAGCTTTCAGTTTAGCCAATCTTGTAGCCCAGCTCATCTTACATAAACCTGTCATCGAAAGGACTGGTAGGCCTCCTGCAATATTCCCATCTCATAATTGACTCCACACAGTGACCTCAACTGACCCGGCTACTCACCTGACAACACTTGTATAAATCTGCTTATTGTACAACTCTGTGTATTGACCTAGGAAACATCTCAGTAATATGTTTCTCACCGACTGGAGAATATGTTCAGCCTTGGTGTGTTTTAATGATAACCCGAGGTTAGCGTGTTATCGGTGTTATCGGGGTGCATAAGTCCCAAGTTCATTAAATAAATATTGATACTGATTTTCATTCAGTAACTAAAGAATGCCTCATCTTATCGGCTTCAGAATATTAACGCTGATGCATTTCATAAGAAGGAAGACAGCCTGGAGGTTGGCACTCTCTTGGTGCCAATTTTGACATGTTAATGAAATTGTTAAAAAAATGGGAATAGTTGGATTCAGAACAATTGGTGGAGAATACATTTTCTGATCAACCTTAAACTGTGTGCATAGTAACCACAGGGTGGGAATTGAATGATAGCTCTAGGCCTATCGTTTTGCAATCAACTCATCGTTGTCCTGAACGAATCTGCTTGGACTTCCTACTCATGTCTGCAACATTGCAAGCTCCTGAAGATGTGTTGATTGCAACACGAATGGCCTAGAGATATCACTCAACTCTCCCTGTGGCTGTTTTGCATCTTGCATCGCTTGTTTGCGATTATTATTTAAACTGTGAGTTGCTGGGCTTTATTAAAAGAAAGTTTGGCTCTCACTTTGAGCTATGAAAAATTTAAATTGCCAGTTTTAAAAAATAAATTTGCTTACTTGTAATACCTACAGAATGCCTCTTCTGGTCATCTTCAAACTCTAAGACCAACGCTATAGTTGATCAGTGAATATTGCCACTTTTCCTTCCACTCCAATTCCATAAGATACTCACACTTTGTCTCCATTTTCCTCCACTGGAATTTTCTCACCCATTATAGATTTCTCTCACTTAGTGCTATGACATCCAGATTCTTTTCATTCAATTTTCGTTAATTTTTCTTCATCTGTTTACTTCAGCCATGTGCATTCAATAAATGAACTCTCAAAATGGTAGTTCGAGCCTAGAGCTCTTTTCCAGAAGCTCTCAAGCTGGCAGTAATAGTCCCAGAGCTTTGCCAAGAAGCACTCGAGATATCAGTGAAAGTCCTTGCGTTCCCTTAGTAAGCTCTCAAGATGGCAGTGAGAACCCTAAGAGTTACCCCATGAAGCTCTCAAGATTGCAGTGAGTACCTAAGAGCTCCCTTAAGAAGCGCTGAAGATGGTAGTGAGAGCCCTAGGGAGCTCCGTTTAGAAGCCAAGAAGTCAGTGTCAGCTTTTGACAAGCCGCAGACGTCCTTGTCAACACCTGCTGTAAGCTTAGAGATGGAGAATGAAGATAGATAACACTGGAGAGGGAGGAAAGTGGAGGAGGGGGGAAGCAGGAGGGAGAGTTGGAGGAGGAAGGTAGAGAAGTGGAGGAGAGGAAATGAAATTGATTGGAAGGGCTCTCCCTATCCTCATTCTTTTCCCATCCCTTTTTCCCCCTTCTCACTCTCCAACGTTCCCTCTATGCCCCCCTCTCGTCCCCCTCCCTCTCCTTCCCTCTCAAGGAGCCGAGGTGCTGATGAAAACTGACAGATTTTACCTCATTACTACCTCAGCAGAGGATAGGGTGAAGCACAGCACAGATAATGTGATAGAGAGAGAGAGAGAGAGAGAGAGAGAGAGAGAGAGAGAGAGAGAGAGAGAGAGAGAGAGAGAGAGAGAGAGAGAGAACTTTTAAACAAGATTGGATACAACAGCAGTGTGCTGCTACACTGTTTTTATAAGATAGTTACACAGTGGAATCAAAAGTTAGCTGTTTCCCTGTCATGTTCCAACACGCAGGATGGTGCTCATACAAGGTGTTGAAACATATATGTAGTATATATATATATATATATATATATATATATATATATATATATATATATATATATATCGTGCCGAATAGGTAAAACTGGTCAATTAGGAAGAACTCATATAAAATTAAGACCTTTCTAAAAAAATTCCTTATATGTTTAAAGGTATATTTTTTCACTTATGTTAATATAAAAATTAATAATTTTGTACCAAAACAACCTTAGAAAACTTACCTAACCTTATTATAACAAGCGTAATTCAATTTAGCCTAATCCAAATAAATATATTTTAGATAAGTTTACAATAATTTAACAATAAACAAACATAATGAAAAATATTTTGTTTTGCTAGGTTCAGAATGATTTTTGCGAAAATATTGCATACACAAATTTTCGCTTGCCTTATTCGGCAAGAAGAGAGTTGCTATTTTAGCCAAAATCGCAAGTTTTACCTGGAAATGGGAAGTACAATGCCTGCACTTTAAAGGAGGGGTCTGGGATAGTGACAGCTGGGAGGGACTTTTCTCAGCTGTAGTATCTGAGCGCCTCTGCAAAGACAGTGATTATGTATGAGTGTGGTGAAAGTGTTGAATGATGATGAAAGTTTTTTCTTTTTGGGGATTTTCTTTCTTTTGGGTCACCCTGCCTCGGTGGGAGACGGCCGACTTGTTGAAACAAAAAAAAAAAAAAAAAAAAAATATATATATATATATATATATATATATATATATATATATATATATATATATATATATATATATATATATATATATATATATACATAAACACACACACAGAGAGAGAGAAAGGAATGTAGTATACAGAAGATGAAAAAAATTTCCCTCTCTCTCTCTCCTCCCTTCCTCCCTCTATCCTTCCCCCCCTCCTCCCTCTCTCCTTCCTCTCTCCCTCCCTCTCTTTCTCCCTCCCTCTCTCCTTCCCTCCCTCCTCCATATCTCCCTCCCTCTCTCCTTCCCTCCCCCTCCCTCCCTCCCTCTCCTTCCCTCCCTCCCTCCCTCCCTCTCTCCCTCCCTCCCCTCTCCTTCCCTCCCTCCCTCTCTCCCTCCTTCCCTCCCTCCCTCTCTCCCTCCCCTCCACCCTCCTTCCCTCCTCCTCCTCTCCTCCTCTCCCTCCCCTCTCCCTCCCTCCCTCCCCCAGTGAGACAATTTATGATGGAAAATTTTATAGAAACAAATAAATTTTAGACGTACAAACAAAAATGAGGCGAATTTATAAACCAAATAAAATATTTCTCAACCGACTTATATAAATCAAGAAAATTTTCTGAAAACAGAAAATTCTTTGGAGTTAAATTTATAACCATAGTGAAGAAGAAAGGAAGAGAAGAAGAGGAGGAAGAGGAAGAGAGGAGGAAGGGAAGAAGAGGAGGAAGAGAAGAGAGGAGGAAGAGGAAGAAGAGAGGAAGAGGAGAGAGAGGAGAAGAGAGGAAAGAAGAAGTGGGAAGAGGAGAGAAGAAGAGAATGATGAGAAAAGAAGAAAATAATGAAGAGGAAGAAATGAGGAAGAAGGAACGATAATGATAAGAGGAAGAAAATGATGAAGAAGAGAAAAAAATTTGGTGAAATAAGAGAATGTGAAGAAGAGGAAGAGAATGATGAAGTAGAGGAAGAAATGATGAAAGGGGAAAGAAGAGAAGAGGAAGAGATGATGAAGAAGAGGAGAAGAGAAGAAGAGGAAGAAGATGAAGAAGAAGAAGAGAATGATGAAGAAGAGGAAGAGAATGATGAAGAAGAGGAAGATAATGATGAAGATGAGGAAGAGAATGATGAAGAAGAGGAAGAGAATGATGAAGAAGAGGAAGAGATTGATGAAGTAGCGAAAGAGAATGATGAAGAAAAGGAAGAGAATAATGAAGAGGAAGAGAATGTGAAGTAGAGGAAGAGAATGATGAGGAGATATATGAATAGTAGTGGCAAGGATAGTAGAGCTGAAGGCTCTCTCCCCACCCTCCACTCCCTCCGGACACTGTCGCCAGGAAACAAAAGAAAAAATATGCACAATGCCTAGGTATTCCTGTTAGTTATTCATGTTATTTTTCCTGTTATTCTTCTTAGGAATTCCTGTTAACTTTCATAGAATATGTAAATAGTTATTTGTTTTCCGTTATACCTGTGTCGTTATATGTGTGATATGATGGAATAATGAATATGTTGGATTCTGTTAACCTGTTGGAGATATCTGTATAGGTAGACTTTCATGTAGTACGAGTTTGTCCTGTATACTTTTCTTTCCTTTATACCACTCTCGTTCCTGTATCCCTGTGGTTAACAAGTATATCCAATTGCCTATTATTCCTGTTGTTTCCTGTTACACCTGTTGGTTTCCTGTTATACCTGCTTAGTTTCCTGTTAACTTCCTGTTGATTCCTGTTATTTTCTGTGTTTTCCTGTTATACCTGTTGTTTTCTCTGTTATACCTGTTAGTTTTCCTGTTATTCCTGTTGGTTTTCCTGATATACCTGTTGGTTTTCCTGTTATACCTGTTGGTTTTCCTGTTATACCTGTTAGTTTTCCTGTTATACCTGCCAGTTTTCCTGTTTTATCTGTTGGTTTTCCTGTTATACCTATTGGTTTTCCTGTTATACCTGTTGGTTTTCCTGTTATACCTGTTGGTTTTCCTGTTATACCTGTTGGTTTTCCTGTTACACCTGTTGGTTTCCCTGTTATACCTGTTAGTTTTCCTGTTACTCCTGTTTGGTATTCCTGTTTATTTTCGCTGTGGTATATTTTTAACTTTTGTGTTTACGCGTTTTAGTGTGATTTCTTCCATACATTGAAAATGAGAACATTGTCAAAAATTAACAAGAAAAAATGAGAGTGGGTGGAAGGCATAGATTACATCTACATCTACTTCTACTTCTACTCCAACCCCTCAATCACTCGTCTTACTCTACTGCCTCCCAAAGACCTCTGTCTACCTACCACTTTATCTACTTTGAGGCGAAAGAATGGATACAGTGTGTGCTTGTGGGACTTTCTTGGAGAGTGACGGTGGTCACTTCCCAGAGAGGAAGTTGCACTAGTGGAAGCCTCTGTGTGTGTGTGCACTCACCTATTTGTGCTCAACTAGTTGTGGTTGCAGGGGTCGAGTCACAGCTTCTGGCTCCGCCTCTTCGCTGGTCCCTACTAGGTATAATCTCTCCCTGTTCCATGAGGTTTATCGAACCCTTGTTAAAGCTTTGTATGGATCCTGCCTCCACTACATCAATCCCCAGATTGTTTCACTTCCTGATAACTCTATGACTGAAGAAATACTTCCTAACATCCCTCTGACTCATCTGAGTTTTCAACTTCCAACTGTGACCCTTTGTTGCTGTGTCCCATCTCTGAAACATTCTGTCCCTATCCACCTTGTCATATCTTCTCAGTATTTTATATGTCGGTATCATGTCTTCCCTATCCCTCCTGTCCTTCAGTGTCGTCAGGTTGAGTTCCCTTAACGTCTCCTCGTAGGACATACCCCTTAGCTCCGGGACTAGTCTTGTTGCAAACCTTAGCACTTTCTCTAATTTCTTGACGTGCTTGACCAGGTGTGGGTTCCATACTGGTGCTGCATACTCCAATGTGGGCCTGACGTACACGGTGTACAGAGTCTTGAATGATTCCTACTCAGGTGTCGAAACGCTATTCTTAGGTTTGCCAGGCGCCTATATGCCGCATCAGTTATTTGGTTGATGTGCGCCTCAGGAGATGTGTTCGGCATGATGTTCACCCCAAGATCCTTTTTCTTAAGTGAGTTTTGCAGCCTTTGACCTCCTAGGCTGTACTCCGTCTGCGGTCTTCTTTGTCCTTTCCCAAACTTTATGACTTTGCACTTGCTGAGGTCAAACTCCAGGAGTCATTTGTCGGACCAGGCTTACAGCCTGTCCAGATCCCCTTGTAGGCCTACCTGACCCTCGTCCACTTGTATTCTCCTCATTAGCTTCACATCATCTGCAAACAGGGACACCTCTGAATCTATCCCTTTTGTCATGTCATTCACATATACCAGAAACAGCACCGGTCCTTGGACTACCAGGGTAGATGTGTGAAGCAGTGTTGTCAGGGTAGATGTGTGAAGCAGTGTTGTCAGGGTAGATGTGTGAAGCAGTGTTGCCAGGGTAGATGTGTGAAGCAGTGTTGCCAGGGTAGATGTGTGAAGCAGTGTTGCCAAGGTAGATGTATGAAGCAGTGTTGCCAAGGTAGATGTATGAAGCAGTGTTGCCAGGGTAGATGTGTGAAGCAGTGTTGCCAAGGTAGATGTGTGAAGCAGTGTTGCCAGGGTAGATGTATGAAGCAGTGTTGCCAGGGTAGATGTGTGAAGCAGTGTTGCCAAGGTAGATGTATGAAGCAGTGTTGCCAGGGTAGGTGTGTGAAGCAGAGTTGCCAGGGTAGATGTGTGAAGCAGAGTTGCCAGGGTAGATGTGTGAAGCAGAGTTGCCAGGGTAGATGTGTGAAGCAGTGTTGCCAAAGTAGATGTATGAAGCAGTGTTGCCAAGGTAAATGATCTCCTTCACCAGGATTTATCCTGATACCAATCTGAGGTGTGAGGGGAGGGGAAGGGGAAGTGGGATGGAGGAAGGGGAAGGAATGGGATGAAGGGAAGGGCAGTGGATGGAAGGAAGGAGAAAGGGAAGTGGGATGGAGGGAAGGGGAATGGGATGGAGGAAGGGAGTGGTTGAGAGGAGGAAGGGGATGGAGGGAGGGAGGGAAGGAGTAGGATGGAGAGGGGGAAATGGGATAAGGAAGGGGAAGTAAGTGAGATGGAGGAAGGGAATGGAGGGGAAGGGAATGGGATGGAGGAGGGAAGGGGAGTGGCATGGATTGAAGGGAATGGGATGAAGGAAGGGAATGGGATGAAGGAAGGGAATGGATGAAGGAAGGGGAGTGGGATGGAGGAAGGAGGAGGGATGGAGGAAGGAGTGGAATGGGAAAGGGAAGTGGGATGAGGAGGGAAGGGGAGTGCGATGGAGAGTGGAGTCGGATGAAAGGAAGGGGAGTGGATTGAGGAGGAGGAGATGGAGGAAGGGGAGTGGGATGGAGGGAAGTAGGAGTGGGATGGAGGAAGGGAGGGATTGAAGGAAGGGATAGATGGAGAAGGAAGGGTGAATGAGATGGAGGAAGTGGGAGGATGAAAGGAAGGGAGTGGATTGAGGGAGGGGAGTAGGATGGAGGAAGGGGAGTGAGATGGAGGGAGGGGAGTGGGATGGAGAGAGGGAAGGGGAGTAGGATAGAGGGGATTGAAAGGGGGAGTGGGAAAGTGAGAGGTAATTAACCATATATTTCAATAGTTCATTGTACTTCTTTAATCTATAATTGACTATCATTACCAGTTACTTTAATCTATAATTACCAGTTACTTTTATCTATAATTACCAGTTACTTTTACCTATAATTGACTATAATTATCTGTTATTTATGAAAGCTTTGTATCTTCGTCTGTTTACTCCCTTCAGTTATCTCCCTTTTTTATACCCTTCCTCTTTCTCCCTTTTTCTCCATCCCTTCTCATCAATATTATATTTTCTCCTTTTCTTCCTAGAAGCCTATCTTTTTATATTCTTGCCTATTCCTTCTTATACTTCCCCTTTCACCCTTTATTCACCCTTCTATCTCTTCCTTAATTCACTCTTTTTCTATCTTCCTTATTCTACGCTTCCCCTATTTCTCTTGTTCTACCCTCGTTTCCCCTCTCTCTCTCTTGTTTAACAATCCTTCATTTCTCCCATATTCTGCCCACCCTTCACTTCCCTTCCTTATCCTCTCTTTCGTACTCCTCTCTCGCTAATTCTACCCTTCCTAACCTTCTCCCTTATTCTCCCTCTCCTTGTCCCCCAGGTGTTGTGTATGTCACGGAGGGAGTGTATGAATTAAAGAGGGTGTGTATATCAGAGGGACTTGTCAGGGAGAATGTGGGCGTGTATTGACTGGTGTGTTAGTACTGATACCAGTGTTTGTGGGAGGCAGGGAGAGAGGCAGACAGGGAGGCAGGGAGAGAGGGAGGCAGGGAGGCTGGGAGGCAGGGAGAGAGGGAGGCAGGGAGGCTGGGAGGCGGGAGATGAGAAGAGGAAGAAGGAAGGAGAGAAAGAGGGAAAGGGGAGAAAAAGAAGGGGAAAGAGAGAGAGAGAGAGAGAGAAGATGAATAAATAAATGAATTACTGAATTAATCTACAGCATACACAATAATATATATGTATTCGTATATATATATATATATATATATATATATATATATATATATATATATATATATATATATATATATATATATATATATATATATTCAAAAGTCGGCCGTCTCCCACAAGGCAGGGTGACCCAAAAAGAAAAAATCCCCAAAAAGAAAATAATTTCATCATCATTCAACACTTTCACCACACTCATACATAATCACTGTCTTTGCAGAGGAGCTCAGATATGAGTGGTATTGAATCAATAACAAAACTGCGACTAGCCGAGGATTCGAACCCATGTCGTTTTGACCCGTCCCATGGTGGGTTGCAGAGGAGCTCAGATATGAATGGTATTGAATCAATAACAAAACTGCGACTAGCCGAAGATTCGAACCCATGTCGTTTTGACCCGTCCCATGGTGGGCGAAAATCACACAAGATGCTGTAACCCACATGACCACGCAATCCTAATGAATCACGCATCCAGCAGAGCTAGGTGTTTTACCGTGAACCGAGGACATACGGTGGTGTGGGTGCCTCTGAGCAAATTTCATTCTACTCCCCGTTTGGTGGTTACAATAATATAAAATACTGCTCGTTGAGCCTAGTACACAAACGGGCAGTAGAATAAAATTAGCTCAGAGGCACCACACCACCGTATGTCCTCGGATCACGGTAAAACACCTAGCTCTGTTGGGTGCGTGATTCTTTAGGATTGTGTGGTTTTGTGGGTTAGAGCGTCATGTGTGATTTATATATATATATATATATATATATATATATATATATATATATATATATATATATATATATATATATATATATATATATATATATATATATATATATATATATATATATGTATATATATATATGCAAAGATCACAGTAAACAGGTGATATCAAATATGCAAGACAACCACATGAAAAAGAGGAATTCCAAGCGCTTTCGATAATGTGGTAGTCACGAAAGCGCTTGGAATTCCTCTATTTTTTCATAGTGGTTGTCTTGCATATTTTGATATCACCTGTTTACTGTGATCTTTTGCATATATATATATATATATATATATATATATATATATATATATATATATATATATATATATATATATATATATATATATATATATATATATATATATATATACGTTTATTGTCTTCTGAGGATGAGGGTTCCCAGTAAAGTTCTAGAGGTGGTACCCACCAAGGAAGGGTGGCAAGAAAAAGAAAAACTTTCATCATCATTCACTCCATCACTGTCTTGCCAGAGGGGTGCTTTATGCTACAGTTATAAAACTGCAACATTAACACCCCTCCATCAGAGTGCAGACACTGTACTTCCCATCTCCAGGACTCAAGTCCGGCCTGCCGGTTTCCCTGAATCCCTTCATAAATGTTACTTTGCTCACACTCCAACAGCACGTCAAGTATTAAAAACTATTTGTCTCCATTCACTCCTATCAAATACGCTCACGCATGCCTGCTGGAAATCCAAGCCCCTCGCACACAAAACCTCTTTTACCCCCTCCCTCCAACCTTTCCTAGGCCGACCCCTACCCCGCCTTCCCTCCAATACAGATTTATACACTCTCGAAGTCATTCTGTCTCGTTCCATTCTCTCTACATGTCCGAACCACCTCAACAACCCCTCTTCAGCCCTCTGGATAATAGTTTTAGTAATTCCGCACCTCCTTCTAATTTCCAAACTCCGAATTCTCTGCATTATATTCACACCACACATTGACCTCAGACATGACATCTCCACTGCCGCCTTCTCCTCGTTGCAACATTCATCACCCATGCTTCACACCCATATAAGAGTGTTGGTATAACTATACTCTCATACATTCCCCTCTTTTCTTCCATGGACAAAGTTCTTTGTCTCCACAGACTCCGAAGTGCTCCACTCACCCTTTTCCCCTCATCAATTCTATGATTCACCTCATCCTTCATAGACCCATCTGTTGACATGTCCACTCCCAAATATCTGAATACATTCACCTCCTCCATACTCTCTCCCTCCAATCTGATATCCAATCTTTCGTCACCAAATCTTTTTGTTATCCTCATCACCTTACTCTTTCCTATATTCACTTTCAATTTTCTTCTTTTACATACCCTACCAAATTCATTCACCAACCTCTGCAACTTCTCTTCAGAATCTCCCAAAAGCACAGTGTCATCAGCAAAAAGCAACTGTGCAAGACAACCACTATGAAAAAATAGAGGAATTCCAAGCGCTTTCGTGACTCCTCACATTATCAAGAAACAATATAGTATAGAGGTATAGCTCCATGATAATGTGAGTAGTACAAGGCTGAATCTCTTTTTCATAGTGGTTGTCAGTCATATGCTATATATATATATATATATATATATATATATATATATATATATATATATATATATATATATATATATATATATGTATATATATATATATATATATATATATATGCAAGACAACCACTATGAAAAATAGAGGAATTCCAAGCGCTTTCGTGACTACTCACATTATCAAGGAACTAAAAAAGGAAACATGACAAGAAGGCTTATAAAGGGGCAAGACTACACCTCACAGTCACATCATACTGTGATCTTTTTGCATATATATATATATAATTTTTGATTGTGTGAATATATGTTTGTTTGTGTGTGTACTCACTTAATTGTGGTTGCAGGGGTCGAGCCATGTGTGTGCGTGTGTGTGTGTGTGTGTGTGTGTGTGTGTGTTTGTGTGTTTGTGTGTGTGTGCGTGTGTGCGTGTGTGTGTGTGTGTACTTACCTATATGTACTTACCTATATGTGGTTGCAGGGGTCGAGTCATAGCTTCTGGCCCCGCCTCTACACTGGTCGATACTAATTCACTCTCTCCCTGCTCCATAAGCTTTATCATACCTCTTCTTAAAGCTATGTATGGAACTTGCTTCCATTACTTCACTCTCCAGATTATTCCACTTCCTGACAACTCTAAGGCTAAAGAAATGCTTCCTAACATCCCTTTGACTCATCTGAGTCTTCAGCTTCCAGTTGTGTCCCCTTGTTTCTGTGTTCCCTCTCTGGAACATCCTGTCGTGTGTGTGTGTGTGCGTGTGTGTGTGTGTGTGTGTGTGTACTCACCTAGTTGTGGTTGCAGGGGTCGTGTGTGTGTGTGTGTGTGTGTGTGTGTGTTTGTGTGTGCGTGTACTCACCTAGTTGTACTCACCTAGTTGTAGTTGCAGGGGTCGAGTCATAGCTCCTGGCCCCGCCTCTTCACTGGCCGCTACTGGGTCTTTCTCCCTTCGCCATAAGCCTTATCATACCTCTTCTTAAAGCTATGAATGGATCCTGCCTCCACTACATCGCTTCCCAAACTATTCCACTTCCCGACCACTCTGTGCCTGAAGAAATACTTCCTAACATCTCTGTGATTCATCTGAGTCTTCAACTTCCAGCTGTGTCCCCTTGTTGCTGTGTCCCATCTCTGGAACATTCTGTCTCTGTCCACCTTGTGTATGTGTGTGTGTGTGTGTGTGTGTGTGTGTGTGTGCTGTGTGTGTGTGTGTGTACTCACATAATTGTGGTTGCAGGGGTCGAGACTCAGCTCCTGGCCCCGCCTCTTCGCTGTCTGCTACTGGGTCTCTGCTCTCCCTGCTCCATGAGCTTTATCATACCTTGTCTTAAAACTATGTATGGTTCCTGCCTCCACTATATCTTTCTCTAGACTATTCCACTTCCTGACTACTCTGTGGCTGAAGAAATGCTTCCTAACATCCCTTTGACTCATCTGAGTCTTCAGCTTCCAGTTGTGCCCCCTTGTTTCTGTGTTCCCTCTCTGGAACATCCTGTCACTGTCTACCTTGTCAATTCCCGCAGTATTTTGTATGTCGTTATCATGTCTCCTTTGACCCTTCTTTCCTCCAGTGTTGTTAGCCCTATTTCCTCAACCTTTCTTCATAAGACAGACCCTGAGTTGTGGAATAACCTTGTCGCAAACCTTGCACTTTCTCTAGTTTCTTTATGTGCTTGACCAGGTGTGGGTTCCAGACTGGTGCTGCATATTCTAGTATGGGCCTGACTTACACGGTATACAGTGTCTTGAACGATTCCTTGTTAAGGTAACGGAACGCTAATCTTAGGTTTGCCAGTCGCGCATATGCTGCCGCAGTTATCTGGTTGATGTGTGCCTCCGGAGACGTGCTTGGCGTTATACTCACTCAAGGTCTTTCTCATTTGCCGAGGTTTGTAGCCTTTGTCCGCCTAGCTTGTACTCTGTCAGCGGTCTTCTTTGCCCTTCTCCGATCCTCATGACTTTGCATTTGGAGGGATTGAATTCGAGAAGCCAATTGCTAGACCAGATGTCGAGCTTGTCCAGGTCTGTTTGCAGCCCTGCCTGGTCCTCTTCCGATGTGATTCTCCTCATTATTTTCACATCATCCGCGAATAGAGACACTCTGAGTCTATCCGTCCGTCATGTCATTTACATATACCAGGAATAACACTGGTTCTAGGACTGACCCCTGCGGTACACCGCTCGTCACAGGCGCCCACTGTGATATCTCACCACGCACCATGACCCATTGTTGCCTCCCTTTGAGGTATTCCCTGATCCATTTCAGTGCCCTTCCTGTTATACCTGCTTGTTCTTCCAACTTCTTTACTAATCTCATGTGAGGAACTGTGTCGAAGGCCTTCCTGCAGTCCAGGAAAATACAATCAACCCACCCTTCTCTCTCTTGCCTTACCTCTGTTACTTTATCATAGAACTCTAGGAGGTTTGTTACACAGGATTTGTTAAGTAAAAGGACACAATTGCAACTAATGTGACATTTTATTGTGGCAACGTTTCGCTCTCCAGGAGCTTTCTCAAGCCGTTACAAGCGATAAATGGACATAGTTGGTATATATATACTGTCAATCAGCACTTATCTCTGTTTCTAACACAATTAAACAAAACAAAGGCAGCTTCACCATCTCCGAAGTCTTAGCAAGAATCCTCCTGAAAACAGTAAACCCTACCATCACATAGTCTCTCCTGTTAGTTTAGCACATCGTAGATGTGGAACACTCCTACTGGCCTTTTATATTTCAACCTCCAGCAGAAATATTTGTCTAACCTATTGTTATACTACCCAAGTATTTGTTTTATCACCTTTTACTCACGTGCATATTGATTGTACTACCTTATTGTATTACTCTACTACTACTACTACTACTACTAATACTACTTATATCACTACTATTTCTAACACCACTAGTGTTTTCACCTCACCTTGACAGTATATATATACCAACTATGTCCATATATCGCTTGTAACGGCTTGAGAAAGCTCCTGGAGAGCGAAACGTTGCCACAATAAAATGTCACATTAGTTGCAATTGTGTCCTTTTACTTAACATATTGTCGGTAATTCTACCAATATTATTACACAGGATTTGCCTTCCCGGAATCCGTGCTGTCTGGTGTTTATTATCCTGTTCAGCTCGAGGTGTTCCACCATTCTTTTCCTGATGATTTTCTCCAGGACTTTGCACACTATACATGTAAGTGACACCGGTCTATAGTTTAGTGCCTCTTTTCTGTCTCCTTTTTTAAAGATAGGGACTACGTTGGCCTTCTTCCATACCTCAGGTATCTGCCCAGTTTCAAGGGATGTGTTGAATATTATGGTAAGTGGCACACTCAGTACCTCAGTGTGTGTGTGTGTGTGTGTGTGTGTGTGTGTGTGTGTGTGTGTGTGTGTCTGTCTGTCTGTCTGTCTGTCTGTCTGTCTGTTTGTCTGTGGTCAACAATAAAGGCGAACAATAAAAACTCTTCAATAAATACTGTAAGTCTTCAGTTCATCTCGATAGTTTATTGAATTTTATTGGCTGGGGTGACTGTGAGCGAGGAATGTCATTGGTCGAGGGTTCTTATGAGTGAGGGATCTGATTGGATTAGAGGACCTAGACGAAATGTAATTGGCTAACCATTTTGAGGTGTTGAGCGAGTCAGAAGAACGTCAGTGAACGTACCAGGATGATGGTGATGATGATGATGATGATGATGATGATGATGATGATGATGATGATGATGATGATGATGATGATGATGATGATGATGATGATATAGCCTAAAAACAGTGATCAAGTGGCTGCTCAAGTTCAACCCTAGTAGTAGCTGCTCAAGTTCAACCCCAGTTGGAGCAACGCTAGACAGATCTTGTAAAAAAAGAAAACCGGAGACAGAGTACAGCCTTGCAGGAAGAAGAAAAAAACACACAAATATAGCAGGTTAAAAAATTAAAGGATCCGAAAGCGAACATCACCCCGAACATATCACCAAAGGACCACCCGCCAATGTGATTTCAAGCAGGTTTGGCGAGGTTACAGACTTTCAAAACAGCTTTCAGGAACCTCAATGAAGAATTCACTAGCGCCGTAGGCAGCGTATAACAGAGCCAAACCAGGAGCTGCAGCACCAGCGTGGAGCCTCCGCCTGGTCAAGCAAGTTCCGAGCCTTGAGAAGTTCCAAAAGTTTGTAACCAGACTAGTCATAGAGATCAGACCAAGACATTGTCGTCAATGATGGTAGATCAGACCAATACACTGTCACTTATGGTAGATCAGACCAAGACACTGTCACTGATTGTAGATCAGACCAAAGACACTGTCACTGATGGTAGATCAGACCAAGACACTGTCACTTATGGTAGATCAGACTAAGACACTGTCACTGATTGTAGATCAGACCAAGACACTGTCACTGATGGTAGATCAGACCAAGACACTGTCACTTATGGTAGATCAGACCAAGACACTGTCACTGATTGTAGATCAGACCAAAGACACTATCACTGATGGTAGATCAGACCAAGACACTGTCACTTATGGTAGATCAGACCAAGACACTGTCACTGATTGTAGATCAGACCAAGACACTGCCACTTATGGTAGATCAGACCAAGACACTGTCACTTATGGTAGATCAGACTAAGACACTGTCACTGATTGTAGATCAGACCAAAGACACTGTCACTGATGGTAGATCAGACCAAGACACTGTCACTGATGGTAGATCAGACCAAGACACTCATATGGTAGATCAGACTGAACTGCACTGATTGTAGATCAGACCAAGACACTATCACTAATGGTGATCAGACCAGACACTATCACTGGTAGATCAGACCAAGACACTATCACTGATGGTAGATCAGACCAAACACTGTCACTGATTGTAGATCAGACCAAGACACTATCACTGATGGTAGATCAGACCAAGACACTGTCACTGATTGTAGATCAGACCAAAGACACTATCACTGATGGTAGATCAGACCAAGACACTGTCACTGATGGTAGATCAGACCAAGACACTATCACTGATGGTAGATCAGACCAAGACACTGTCACTGATTGTAGATCAGACCAAGACACTATCACTGATGGTAGATCAGACCAAAGACACTTACTGATGGTAGATCGACCAAGACACTGTCACTGATGGTAGATCAGACCAAGACACTGTCACTTATGGTAGATCAGACTAAGACACTGTCACTGTTTGTGATCAGACAAGACACTATACTGATGGTAGATCAGACCAAGACACTATCACTGATGGTAGATCAGACCAAGACACTATCACTGATGGTAGATCAGACCAAGACACTGTCACTGATTGTAGATCAGACCAAGACACTATCACTGATGGTAGATCAGACCAAGACACTGTCACTGATTGTAGATCAGACCAAGACACTGTCACTGATTGTAGATCAGACCAAGACACTGTCACTGATGGTAGATCAGACCAAGACACTGTCACTGATTGTAGATCAGACCAAAGACACTATCACTGATGGTAGATCAGACCAAGACACTGTCACTTATGGTAGATCAGACTAAGACACTGTCACTGATGGTAGATCAGACCAAGACACTGTCACTGCAGGTAGATAAGGTAGAAGGTAGACCTGAACAAGTCACTGCTAACATTTCGTAATTCCTTCTCAGTCCATTCAACAGATTATTTACGATAGATCCAAATTACTGCTGAATTGCACATTACATTAGGTCAATTAAGTTTATAAGAGTCATTAAGAGTGAAATATCAGATTACATCCGTGCCAGAGTAATAATCAGAGTAATGTATATAATAACGCAGTTAAACTTTAGTTCCACCGTAAAACTGCAAGTGCACAGCTGAACGTTATGTATATATATATATATATATATATATATATATATATATATATATATATATATATATATATAACAACACTGCGACTTGCTAAGGATTCGAATAAATGCTGCTTTGGCCCGCCTCATGGTGAGCGAAATCCTATATAATTAAGGTACTAATGATTGAAATGTGATGATTGAGATGATATGGAGGGGAAGATAGTGATGAGTATAATGATGATGGTGGTGATGATAATGATGGTAATGTTTTGGAAAGGGTGCATATTTTTTTTTTTTTTTTGAAGGAGTAATTTTGTGAGTGTTTGTGTGGTGAAGGAACATTTAACGAACACCTTATTTAATTAACAAAAAAAGGCACAATACCGTGACTGGAACAATACACACACAACCCGCACATATAAAAAAGAGAGGAGCTTATAAATACCCCTTCTACCTGTCCTGTGTGTTAGTGTGACTTTGTAAATGGTCTAAGTCGGACCGAAACGTCGTCGTAAGCTCCTCTCTTTTCTATATGTGCGGGTTGTGTGTGTACCTTATTTAATTATTAACACCAACCTATCTTACTGTGACCCAGCATGACATAACGTGACCCAGCGTGACGTAACGTGACCCAGCGTGACGTAACGTGACCCAGCGTGGCCTAACATGATTCAGCGTGGCCTAACGTGACCCAGCGTGACGTAACGTGATCCAACATGACCTAACGTGACTCAGTGTACTTTGAGGAAAGGTTGATGAGGCGTTTACTATTATTGGAACTGTTTACATCACTGGCCCGGCGAGTCACGCGCGCTGATTGACCCGGCCTATAATGTACCAGATACATTCCAACCCTCATAAAAAAATATTACAGTAGAAATAATTATTTTTTCCCAGGGTCTGGATAAGTTATTTGTTACAAAGTGAAAATAAAGACTTTATTGGTGACTTTAAACTCAATATTAGCCAAACACATTTAATACTAATTTTTAAAACCAAGCATGGTATTCCAAAATTATTAATATGGCCAGGGGGCCCTTTGAAAACATTTTCGTTTTTTTTTTTTGCATCGCATTATTTCTTAGAGCCTATAATTATGATACGAGAAGGTTGATGTGAAGGTGTGGGACCCTTACACCAACCTCCTGACAAGGTAAGTACATGGGTGAGGGTCCCCTACCCTCACCTTCCGATATACCTACCTGGAGTCTACCCTGAGGGAATTTCGGGATCAACGCCCCCATGGCCTGGTCCACGACCAGGCCTCATGGTGGATCAGAGCCTGATCAACCAGACTGTTCCTGCCGGCCACACGCAATCAATTGTATGAACCACAGCCTGGCTGGACAGGCACTGACTTTAGGTATCTGTCCAGTTCCTTCTTGAAGACAGCCAGGGGTCTATTGGTAATCCCCCCTTATGTGTGATGGGAGGTCGATGAACAGGTTTGGTCCCCTGACACTTATTGTGTTTTCTCTGTGTACTCACAGCACCCTAGCTTTTCACTGAGGGTATGTTGCACCGTCTGCCAAGACATTTGCTTTCAAATGGAGTTATTTCTGTGTGCAGATTTGGGAGCAGCCTCTATAAAGATTTTCCAGATGTTAATTATGATGTATATTTCTCACCTGAACTCCAAGGAGTACAGGTCAAGGGATTTCAAACATTCCCAGTAATTGAGGAGCTTTACCGAACTTATACTTACAGTGAAAATCCTCGGTACATTCTCCAGATCTGCAATTTTACCTGCTTTGAAAGGGGCTGTTAGTGTACAACAATTTTCCAGCCTAGATAGAACAAGTGAATTAAAAAGAATTATCATTAGATTGGCATCTCTTTTCCGAAGGTTCTCATTATCCACACTATCATTTTACTCGCAGTTGTGATAATGACACTGTTGTGATCCTTGAAGGTGAGATTCCCCGACAATGTCACTCCTAAGTTCATCACATTGGCTTCTCGCTCTACTGTATTGTTAGGATTTGTCTTATACTCCGTTCTAGCTTTTAATTCCTCAAGTTTTGCATAACCGAGTAACTGGAAATTGTCCTCAATGAACATCATATTGTTTTCTGCAGCCCAACGGAAGACTGTGTTTATATCTGCTTGAAGATTTACATTTATGCTATGATTTATATATCTGTCTATGTCGGATATGAGGATGAGAAACAGGATGGGGGTGAGTACTGTACCTTGTGGAACAGAGCTTTTCACTGTGGCAGCCTCAGACGTATCTGTTTACTGTTACTATATGTGTTCTCTTGGACAGAAAGCTTAAGATCCATCTGCTCACCTTTACTGAAGTGATTGATCCATTATTGATGTGATCCTTAATTGGTGTGTCTTTTATTATTGATGTGATGCTTTGTTGATGTGATCCTTCATTGATATGATCCTTAATTGGTGTGTCTCTTATTGATGTGACTCTTCATTGATGTGAATCTTTATTGATGTGAACCTTTATTGCTGTGATCCTTTACTGATGTGATACTTTATTGATGTGATACTTTATTAATGTGATCCTTTACTGATGTGATCCTTTATTGACATAATCCTTTATTGATGTGATCCTTTATTGATGTGATACTTTATTGATGTGATCCTTTACTGATGTGATCCTTTACTGATGTGATCCTTTATTGATGTGATACTTTATTAATGTGATCCTTTGCTGATGTGATCCTTTATTGATGTGATCCTTTATTGATGTGAACCTTTAGTAATGTGATCCTTATTGATGTGAATCTTTATTAGACATAATACACAATGAAACCCGCAGGATTATTCATGGCTGTCCTTAAAGTACCAAAGTTCTTAACATGATGAAGCAGCTTGTGTTCCAGGTACCTGTGGTAGCTGGTATTATACACAGATAACTTGCACATAGCAGAAAGAAACTTATGACAACGTTTCGGTCCGATTTGGACCATTAAGTAGCCGGGCCGAAACGTCCTCATAAGTTTATTTTCTCCAGTCACAGTATTCTGTCTTCTTATGACTGACATGTTAAGAAGCGAACCAGATACCGTCACTATAAATCTTACTAAATGTCTAGAAGTAAACAGATTTAAATGGGTTGGGAAAACAATGCAGTTATATTCAATTTTATAACTTGCACGAACTGCATCACTGTTGACAACAAAAACATTTCACCCCTCCACGGAAGTTGTGTTCATTTAATATCACATACCTGCAAGACCCTCCCAGGAAGCGTATTAATAGTAATCCCTTCCTTAATCACTTACGATGGCAACTGCTTAAGTGTAAATCATTTGTGGTATTTTAGTAATATAAATTACATACAGTGACAGACCTAAACGGGAGTGTATTGTCAGGGCTGCATCTGCTCTTGTTGCTGCCTTCCTTGATATCAATTGCAGCAACCATGTTGAATTAGGTATGAGAATTAACAACTGGGCGTCTACACTGCAAACTGAATTGTTTGCAATCCTAATGGCACTAAAGCTAACTTATGATACTGAGCTTGACTCTGTGATGATTACTATGTCATTACTGAAGGTACTTGACTCATATAATGACTTTAGCAATATGCTCGCTGGAGAAGCCAAAGATATATAATAAAAAATCACGGGGGTATATTTGTATTATAT
Source organism: Cherax destructor (assembly GCA_009830355.1). Classification (NCBI taxonomy): domain Eukaryota; kingdom Metazoa; phylum Arthropoda; class Malacostraca; order Decapoda; family Parastacidae; genus Cherax; species Cherax destructor. Next base: position 282,873 of record WNWK01001056.1, on the reverse strand, counting down.
GGATTCCGTCACACACTGAGTTACTCCTTAATGGTAATGTTAATTAATTAGCTAAAATACCCTGAATGAATATGTTCAATATAACTTTAGTATAACTGTGTCTAACATTAGCAATAATGTTAGAAGAAAAGTAAATAATAAAAGTTGATATCATAGTAATGCAGTTAGAAGCCTGAGTAGATAGATCTATCACTTACTGTAACATAAACGTAGATACATATGTTTATGGAGCAACTTGCAATGTGAACAGACTGACTGATGTTGCAGTAGCCAGGCTTAGTCTTGGTGACAATATTTGTGGCAGCTCAAGAGACACACAGATGATCAACCCAAATATTTGGTCAGCCTTATGGTCACTATCTTGAACACTGTGCTTGGAGGGAGTTCCAGGGGGTCAACGCCCCCGCGACCCGGTCAATGACCAGGCCTCGTGGTCTCTTGTTAAACTATACACTGTGCACACGGGGTGCACAGTGAACTGGCAGCTACGAGGGCAAAAATACCTCCCCAAATACAATTTTAGCCACACACCACAACACTGCACGTGATGCAACATGCATAAATATTGCCTCATAAGAGGGAAATCAGGTTAGGGGGTCGACTGGCTTATTTTTTTTTTTTTTACTTCTCGTAGAAAAAAAGTCTATAATGGATGACGTAATAAAGGAGCGCGAAACTGCCTCAAATTGGGCAGTTTGGTTGTTCCGGGTGATTATCTCTCAACCATCACAGAGAACCTCGAGGGGGTGGGTGGGGGTTGTACTTTGGGAGGGGTTAGGGTTGGGAAAGGGGAGGGGTTAGGACTTGGGGTAGGGGGTTGATGGGTTCTGGGAAGGAGGTTAGAAAGGGAAGCAGGAATAGAAACGAGACAGAGAAAGAGAGAGAGAGACGGAGAGAGATGATGGAAAAAAAGAGGGAAATAAAAAAAATAAATCGAGGCAGAAAAGAATAAATTGATGATTTTTTTTTTACAAATTTTAGGCAGAGAAAATAATACCCAAGTGAAGGGAGTATTATAGAGGGAGGGAGGAATCAGATATCGGTTTCTCTAGTACCGTGAAAATGACCCAGGACAGGAGATTATGAGGGTCTATTAATCACGATCACCCCTAAAATGATCCCGATCTACAGTCTGTTCTCTTCTCTCTTCTCTCTCTCTCTCTCTTCTCTCTCTCTCTCTCTCTCTCCTCTCTCTCTCTCTCTCTCTCTCTCTCTCTCTCTCTCTCTCTCTCTCTCTCTCTCTCTCTCTCTCTCTCTCTCTCTCTCTCACCCACCCACCCACCAACGACCCTACCCACACCGCCCACGCCGCCCCTCGCCCCTTCCCATGACGTAATTTTGCGCTAGGTCGGGCCGATAACTGGATTCCCGCCCGCCCCTTCACTGCTCTTAACAAGTCTATGCTGCTTCTGCTGCTGCTGCTGCTGCTGTTAGTCTCCTCTCATCCTCTTCTTCCTCTCTTCTCCCCTATTCACTAATATGCTTCTCTTCTTCCTCTTTCCCCTCTCTGCCCTCTCTTTTCTTTCTCCCCCCTCTATTTATTTTCACTTAACACAAGAGTTTTACAGAGTTAGGCTAAGAGTTCCTATCTTTATTGACAAGTTCTGTTACCTAAGTAAATCTTTTTATTGTTAAGAGACATACATGTATGGAACAGGATGAAGTTGGAGTCATCTGTGGGTCAGCGATTTCATTTGATGAACTGACTATTAAATTGTACGAACATGTTCCAGACTCAGGTCATCCTGGGAATAAATGATCTCAGATGTAGTGATCTGGAGAAGGGTGCAGCCAGAGTGTAGTTGCTGCTGGCTGCCCGTCTTGTGGTGTAGAAGCTCACTTCTCGCTGTCCTCAGAGACACATCCCTTCGGTGTTGAAGGCTCTGCTGAAATGACAGATCTATCCAGGATGGGTCCAGGCGAGAGATGAGTCGTCTTGCTCTGTTCTCTACTCTGTCAAGAAGTCGCAGATGAGACGGAGAGTTGGCAGTCCAAGAAAGTGGAGCATACTCAAGGTGTGAGCGTACTTGTGCTTGGTACAGAATCTTGCAACCCCTACTGTCAAGCAGGTGCGAGATACGTCTTAGTGCTGGTGGCTTCCTGGATGTCTTGCTTCTAAGATTTAACACGCGATTCTTCATAGAAATTTTGGAGTGATTTCTCTCTCTCTCTCTCTCTCTCTCTCTCTCTCTCTCTCTCTCTCTCTCTCTCTCTCTCTCTCTCTCTCTCTCTCTCTCTCTCTCTCTCTCTTTTCTCTGCACATCTTTCCCTCGCAATCCCTTACTTCCTTCCCACCACATCTCTCCTATTTCTCCCTCCCTCCTTCCATCCCTCCTCTCCTCCCTCTCTCCTTTCCTCCATCCTCCGTCCCTTCTCCCTCCCTCTTCTCCCCCTCCTCCGTCCCTGCTACGTCCCTCCTCTCTCCCTTCTCCCTCCCTCTTCCCTCCCTCCTCCTTCCCTCCTTCCTCCCTTCTCCCTCCCTGTTCTTCTCATCTCTGCATAAGACAGGAGCGTCGTAAAGGAAACCCCGAGCACCATCTTCATTCAGCCTTACAAACTTATCTTCTCTTATGTGTCCCATGTTCCCTTATGTGTCCCACATGCTCTTATGTGTCCCCATATGCCCTTATGTATCCCCATGTCCCTTTATGTGTCCCCATGTACGTCTACTGTATGTGTGCCCATGTGCGTCTACTGTATGTGTTCCAATATACGTCTACTGTATGTGTTCCCATGTACGTCTACTGTATGTATACCCATGTACGTCTACTGTATGTGTTCCCATGTACGTCTACTGTATGTGTCCCCATGTACGTCTATTGTTTGTGTTCCCATGCACGTCTACTGTATGTGTCCCCATGTACGTCTATCGT
>WNWK01001056.1:267500-275000 GCA_009830355.1 Cherax destructor | reverse complement strand
AAGTTTTCAATCTCATAATTTACAATCTCAGCAAGCAAACTAAGCAACTCAGTCAATTTGGACAACCAATTTATCACTTACTTGGACACTGAAATACCAATTTAAGCAACCAATTTATCACCAACTTGGGCACTGAAGTACCAATTTGAGCGGCAAGTGGGCCCTTAAGGTGGAGTTAAGGGCCGTGTTGAAGGAAGAAGACAATTTGTTGGACTGGTGAAGTGAAAAATTCAATATAGAAGGACCGTCTGCAATCACTGCTCGGGAGGGAGTGGAAATTTGTTTATTATACATGAGAGGGAGGGAAGGAGGACTGACGGGAGGGAGGGAGGACTGACGGGAGGGAGGGAAGACTGACGGGAGGGAGGGAGGGAGAAATGGAAGTAATGAAGGCAGAGAGGCAAGGACAGCAGGAGAGAAGGAAGGAAGGCTGGCAGGCAGGAAAGAAGGAAGGAACGAAGGCAGACGGACAGGAAAGAAGGCAGTTAGGAGCAAAGGAAATATCTGGTGTTTCAAGGGAAAACAAAACTTTCTTTGTTGGTTTCATATGAAAATAAAGAATTTCAAAGCTGTGTATAATGAAGTCATCTCGACAGTAACTATTTCAACACTATATCAGTATAGGGAAAAATTTGCTGTTGCTCATTATACTCAATCTCTTTGTGGAATACTTTGAGACCAAACTCCTTAAAGATATTCCACCAAACTCCTTAAAGATATTCCACCAAACTCCTTAAAGATATTCCACCAAACTCCTTAAAGATATTCCACCAAACTCCTTAAAGATATTCCACCAAACTCCTTAAAGATATTCCACCAAACTCCTTAAAGATATTCCACCAAACTCCTTAAAAATATTCCCCCAAACTCCTTAAAGATATTCCACCAAACTCCTTAAAGATATTTCACCAAACTCCTTAAAGATATTCCACCAAACTCCTTAAAGATATTCCACCAAACTCCTTAAAGATATTCCACCAAACTCCTTAAAGATATTCCACCAAACTCCTTAAAGATATTCCACCAAACTTCTTAAAGATATTCCACCAAGCTCCTTAAAGATATTCCACCAAACTCCTTAAAGATATTCCACCAAACGCCTTAAAGATATTCCACCAAACTCCTTAAAGATATTCCACCAAACTCCTTAAAGATATTCCACCAAACTCCTTAAAGATATTCCACCAAACTCCTTAAAGATATTCCACCAAACTCCTTAAAGATATTCCACCAAACTCCTTAAAGATATTCCACCAAACTCCTTAAAGATATTCCACCAAACTCCTTAAATATATTCCACCAAACTCCTTAAAGATATTCCACCAAACTCCTTAAAGATATTCCACCAAACTCCTTAAAGATATTCCACCAAACTCCTTAAAGATATTCCACCAAACTCCTTAAAGATATTCCACCTAGCTCTGCAAAATGGTTTAGATATGTTGATGACGATCTTTGCATGTGACAGAGTTACCAGATCAACGATGACTTCTTGCCCAGACTTAATGACTTAGTTATCTCGATTAAATTTGCAGCTGAATTAGAGAGGGACAATAAAACTTGCTTTACTAGATGTTTTAATCCACAGAGTCGACAGGGCGTTTAAATTCAGCTTATAGGAAAGCCACTAGCGCGTGTTCATACATACATTACTATTCCAACCTTGAAGCGAAGGTTTACAGATTTTTCTTACTATGTTTTTTGAGAGTTTTTGCGCATTTGTAGTCCAGAGTTCCTGGATGAGAAAGTATGAAATATTTCTTATACATTGATTAAGGTATCCAAAGCATTTTGTTGAGACAGCACTATTAGCAGCTAGGAAAACCCACTTTAGGACTCAGCCTTGAGACAACAGTCTTGAGACAACAGCCTTGAGACAACAGCTTTGAAACAACAGCCTGGAGACAACAGCCTTGAGACAACCTTCATTACAAAATACTCTGGTGTTATCCTATCATGATAACTTAGCTACTTTGCCCAGGTCGTTAAAAAGACAAAATATAAATAGCGTAGATTATCACAACATCAATATTCTGTCGGGACACACCAGAAATCGAATGCCATTTTTAATCATATGAGAGCTTGTAACTACCCAGCTAATTGGCCTGGAATTTATAGTGCCTAGTAATTAAGTAATGACATGCAACTTGTTGAGTCATTAATTAAACATGACAGTCACTCATTGTACAATATAAGTCACGGATTGACAGGTTACATCAGTATTTAATTAAGTTTACAGTTGAACCTGAGATATAGAATAAGTTTCCATTAATAGACGTTTTAATCCATAGGATCGAGAGGAAATTTAAATTTACTGTTAAGAAAGCCACTAACGCGTGTTTATAGATTTATTATTAATCCAACCATGAAGAGAAGGTAAAGAGGAGAGTTTTTTTTACCGGGTTTGAGAGCATTACCTGGAGTATACCTGGAGGGTGTTTTAGGGGTCAACCCCCCCCGCAGCCCGGTGCATGACCAGGCCTCTCCTGGATCAGGACCTGAGCTTCGCTCATTTGTAGTCCGGGGTTCTCGGAAGAGGACATTGGGAAGATGTTTTATATTGTTGCTGGATTAAGATATCCAAATAATTTTGTTGACAAAGCACTATTAGCATCTTAGAAAACTTACTTTAAAACTGAACTATAATCCCGAACATGGATCCTTGACGAAGTCGCCAAGACTTCGTCGGAATCTCCCCGTGATTTTTTTTTTTGTGTGTATATGACTATTATACCTGAGACTGCGTTGTCCAGCTAGCTTGTGAACTTCGATAAGCCATATAGTTATGTTGTCATTGGTTTCTCAAGCATTAGGCAACCTGGGGATCTTCCAGACTTCTTGTTCGTCAGCCTGACTGCACCTTGTAGACACTGGACAGTCACCTTGTAGACACTGGACAGTCACCTTGTAGACACTGGACAGTCACCTTGTAGACACTGGACAGTCACCTTGTAGACACTGGACAGTTGCACAACTCCCACGTTGTTTCTGCATTCGTTGTGCCATTTACAAATTTCATGTGAACATTTCTCTTATTCCATTGTCTTTTCGTACCTCGACTTTTGCAGCCTGAGGTATACCTCGTGTGTGTTCGCCAGCCTGAGGTATACCTCGTGTGTGTTCGCCAGCCTGAGGTATACCTCGTGTGTGTTCGCCAGCCTGAGGTATACCTCGTGTGTGTTCGCCAGCCTGAGGTATACCTCGTGTGTGTTCGCCAGCCTGAGGTATACCTCGTGTGTGTTCGCCAGCCTGAGGTATACCTCGTGTGTGTTCGCCAGCCTGAGGTATACCTCGTGTGTGTTCGCCAGCCTGAGGTATACCTCGTGTGTGTTCGCCAGCCTGAGGTATACCTCGTGTGTTTCGCCAGCCTGAGGTATACCTCGTGTGTGTTCGCCAGCCTGAGGTATACCTCGTGTGTGTTCGCCAGCCTGAGGTATACCTCGTTGTGTTCGCCAGCCTGAGGTATACCTCTGTGTGTCGCCAGCCTGAGGTATACCTCGTATGTGTTCGCCAGCCTGAGGTATACCTCGTGTGTGTTCGCCAGCCTGAGGTATACCACGTGTGTGCTCGCCAGCCTGAGGTATACCTCGTGTGTGCTCGCCAGCCTGAGGTATACCTCGTGTGTGTTCGCCAGCCTGAGGTATACCTCGTGTGTGCTCGCCAGCCTGAGGTATACCTCGTGTGTGCTCGCCAGCCTGAGGTATACCTCGTGTGTGCTCGCCAGCCTGAGGTATACCTCGTGTGTGTTCGCCAGCCTGAGGTATACCTCGTGTGTGTTCGCCAGCACGCCTCTGTCTTTAAGACCTATATTATAGATATTTGCAGAAGTCACGTCTTATACATGCATTGGGGAACATTTATAAGTTTTGTGATAAGTGTTTTGCTGGATCCGTTAGTCTCCCATAAAGCCTCTCATTTTCTGTTACAGAGGACTGGACTGCGTTTTCTTTGTGGGTGAAGCGAGAACTCACCTATTTTCCCATCCCGCACCCCTTTATAAAATAAGAAAAACATCTTAAAATAGTGATTGTTGCTGCATTCAGATTTCCTTCTAAAATTCCTGTGGTACGCCATGTTTATTCTGGTTTATTTTTTTCCTCTATTAGCATTTCCTAACTTGCATACTGGGGCGTTTTGCTTATAAGAGCCGTAGTTGCATAGATTGGTTCATGTACAGGGCCAAGGCAGATTATTTTTAGAGTTTTACATTATGTAAATTGGTAAGCTACACTCTTTTCTATAAACGGGGAATTATCTTTGGAATTTTGTAGAGAATTAACGGGACTTAGCCATGATCCTTGGTGGTGTACGAGAGCTATGTCCCTGATGTGCCAGGCTTAGATTAACTGTTGTAAGGCAATCGTCGCTGTTTTTTTGTGTGTGGTCTGTGTGTTGCCTCTCATTCCCAGGACCTCAGTTTCCTTGTGCTTCGTGGCACCCCTGGTGGTGGTGTGGGCTAACATCGTGCTAGCTCACGACTGCATTTTCCATCTCAATTTTCAATTTGCTTACAATGCAAGCAACTGAGAAAATATTTGAGACAGTGTGAAAGGCCTTGAGTTGCCATCCAGCCCCCACTCCCTTCTTTGTGGCTCTGTTGCAATGCATTTCATCAACACACACAAATACACACACACACACACACACACACACACACACACACACACACACACACACACACACAGAAAGTTCAGTGGGACAGAGACATAGAAGGAAAGTCAGTAAACGAAATGATGGAATACGTAACAACAAAATGCAAGGAAGCAGAGGAAAGGTTTGTTCCCAAGGGCAACAGAAATAATGGGAAGTCTAGAACGAGCCTTTGGTTTACCCAAAGGTGCAGGGAGGCAAAGACTAAGTGTGCTAGAGAATGGAAAAAGTACAGAAGGCAAAGGACCCAGGAAAACAAGGAGATTAGTCGTAGAGCCAGAAACGAGTATGCACAGATAAGGAGGGAGGGGAGGCTCAGCGACAGTACGAAAATGACATAGCATCGAAAGTGAAGTCGGACCCGAAACTGCTGTATAGTCACATTAGGAGGAAGACAACAGTCAAAGACCAGGTGATCAGGCTGAGGAAAGAAGGTGGGGAACTCACAAGAAACGATCAAGAGTCAAGAGGTATGTGAGGAGCTCAACACGAGATTTAAGGAGGTATTTACAGTGGATGCAGGAAGGACTCTGGGAACACAGTACAGAGTGAGACACCAACAAGGAATATACCAAGTGTTGGATGTCATACACACAACTGAGGAGGAGGTGAAGAAGTTGCTCAGTGACCTTGATACCTCAAAGGTGATGGGACCGGACAACATCTCCCCGTGGGTCCTTAGAGAGGGAGCAGAGATGCTGTGTGTGCCACTAACCACAATATTCAACACATCCCTTGAAACTGGGCAGCTACCTGAGGTAAGGAAGAAGGCAAATGAAATTCCCATTTTTAAGAAAGGAGACAGAAGCGAGGCACTAAACTATAGACCAGTGTCACTGACGTGTATAGTGTGCAAAGTCATGGAGAAGATTATCAGGAGGAGAGTGGTGGATCACCTGGAACGGCACAGGATTATAAACGACAACCAGCATGGATTCATGGAAGGCAAATCCTATGTCACAAACCTTCTGGAGTTCTATGATAAAGTAACAGAAGTAAGACACGAGAGAGAGGCGTGGGTTGATTGCATTTTCTTGGACTGCAGGAAGGCCCTCGACACAGTTCCTCATAAGAGATTAGTGCAGAAGTTAGAGGATCAGGCGTGTATAACAGGAAGGACACTGCGATGGATTAGATAATACCTGACAGGGAGGCAACAACGAGTCATGGTACGTGATGAGGTATCACAGTGGGCGCCTGTGACGAGTGGGGTCCCACAGGGGTCAGTCCTAGGACCAGTGCTATTCTTCGTATATGTGAATGACATGACGGACGGGATAGACTCAGAAGTGTCCCTGTTCGCAGACGATGTGATGTTAATGAGGAAAATTAAATCAGATGAGGACCAGGCAGGACTACAAACAGACCTGAACATGCTGGACATCTGGTCCAGCAACTGGCTTCTCGAATTTAACCCCACCAAATGCAAAGTCATGAAGATCGGAGAAGGGCAAAGAAGACCGCTGACAGAGTACAGGCTAGGTGGACAAAGGCTACAAACCTCGGCAAAGGAGAAAGACTTTGGGGTGAGTATAACGCCAAGCACGTCTCCGGAGACACACATCAACCAGATAACCGCGGCAGCATATGGGCGACTGGCAAACCTAAGATTAGCGTTCCGTTACCTTAACAAGGAATCGTTCAAGACACTGTGCACCGTGTACGTCAGGCCCATACTAGAGTATGCAGCACCAGTCTGGAACCCACACCTGGTTATGCACGTCAAGAAATTAGAGAAAGTGCAAAGGTTTGCGACAAGGCAATTCCACAACTCAGGGGACTGTCCTACGAAGAAAGGTTGAGGGAAATATGACTAACAACACTGGAGGACAGAAGGGTTAGAGAAGACATGATAACGACATACAAAATGCTGCGGGGTATTGACAAGGTAGACAGTGACAGGATGTTCCAGAGAGGGAACACAGAAACAAGGGGACACAACTGGAAGCTGAAGACTCAGATGAGTCAAAGGGATGTTAGGAAGCATTTCTTCAACCATAGAGTAGTTAGGAAGTGGAATAGTCTAGAGAACGATATAGTGGAGGCGGGAACCATATATAGTTTTAAGACAAGGTATGATAAAGCTCATGGAGCAGGGAGAGCAGAGACCCAGTAGCAGACAGCGAAGAGGCGAGGCCAGGAGCTGAGTCTCGACCCCTGCAACCACAATTAGGTGAGTACAATTAGGTGAGTACACACACACACACACACACACACACACAAGGCAGAGGCGTTCTTGCCGAATTAGCAAAATAAAAAAAAAATCCGTGAATCAGAGAGCCATTGACATGGAAGGATCTTTCCGGATTTTCTGCTCTATTTCTGCACCATTGCAAGCTCCTGATTATGTGTTGATTGCAACACGAAAGGCCTAGAACTATCATTCAACTCCCCCTGTGGTTAATTCGCATGCGTTAAAATAATAATAATATATATATATATATATATATATATATATATATATATATATATATATATATATATATATATATATATATATATAAAGTACATCAGTGGCGACAATTAATCTTATGTGACTTATTTACATAAAGTTGCATAATTTAGTGCATAATACCTTCGTACCCTTTGTACAACTATTTATAAATTTTCCTACACTAAACCTAACAGAAGGAAGGAAGGAAGGAAGGAAGGAAGGAAGGAAGGAAGGAAGGAAGAAGGGGAAAGGGAGGGAATTAACGAAAAAAAAACTGAAAATCTAAGAGGGAGGGACGGAGAGAAGGAATAAGCGAAGGCGGGAGGAAGCGAGTGAAGGAAGAAAGGAGAAATGGGAGAGGAAGGGAGAAAGGGAAACGAAGGAGGCAAAGAATGCAGGAAAGAGGGAGTGGGACA
>WNWK01001056.1:222500-265000 GCA_009830355.1 Cherax destructor | reverse complement strand
ACCTGTGTGTATGACACCTGTGTGTATGACACCTGTGTGTATGGCACCTGTGTGTATGGCACCATATACTGTGTGTTTAACCAGTCAGTGAGTGGCACTAGTTAGTGTGTGTGTGTGTATGTGTGTGTGCATGTACTCACCTATATGTGGTTGCAGGGGTCGAGTCAGCGCACCTGGCCCCGCCTCTTCACTGGTCGATACTTGGTCCACTCTCTCCCTGCTCCATGAGCTTTATCATACCTCTTCTTAAAGCTATGTTGGCTTCTGCCTCCACTATATCTCTTTCCAGACTATTCCACTTCTTGACAATTTTGTGACTGAATAAATACTTCCTGACACCCCTGAGACTAATCTGAGTCTTCAACTTCCAATTATGACCCCTTGTTGCTGTGTCCCATCTCTGGAACATCCTGTCTCTGTCTATCTTGTCGATTCCTCTCAGTATTTTATATGTCGTTATCGTGTCACTCCTGTCCCTCCTCTCCTCTAGTGTCGTCAGGTCGATTTCTCTTAACGTCTCCTCGTAGGACATGCCCCTTAGCTACGGGACTAGTCTTGTTGCAAAGCTTTGCACTTTCACTAATTTCTTAAAGTGTTTGACCAGGTGTGGGTTCCATATTGGTGCTGCATACTCCAATATGGGCCTGAAGTACACAGTATACAGTGTCTTCAATGACTCCTTACTTAGATGTCGTAACGCTATTCTAAGATTTGACAGGCGCCCATATGCTGCAGCAGTTATCTTGTTCACGTGCGCTTCAGGAGAAGTGCTCGGTATCATACTCACCCCAAGATCCTTTTCCTTGAGTGAGGTTTGCAGTCTTTGGCCTCCTAGCTTGTACTCTGTCCGCGGTCTTCTTTGCCCTTCCCCACTGTATGTGTGTGCTCACCTATTTGTGGTTGCAGGGGTCGAGATAGCTCCTGGCCCCTTGTGTGTGTGTGTGTGGCAGGTGTTGTTACTGACAGTCGCAGGTGTTTTGACAAGATTTTCTTGGGTCAACTTTTCGCTCAAGGGAGAGATTTTACTGGCTCATCTGTTTCTTTCTGCTGAGAGCTTTCACTAGGTCAACGTTTCGTTTTTAGTAGAGCTTTTTAAAGTCAGAAAATTTTTCCTCTTGGGGTGAAACGTCGTTGCAATATGGGTCTGCTCTGCAAGACGTTTCTTCGTGTTTAATCATATGTTGAGTGAGTTGTTCATTCAGCTTTTTTTTTTTTTTTGTGTGTGTGTGTGTGTGTGTGTGTGTGTGTGTGTGTGTGTGTGTGTGTGTGTGTGTGTGTGTGTGTGTGTGTGTGTGTGTGTGTGTGTGTGTGTGTGTGTGTGTCCCCCTGTCTCCATACTACACAATTTCACGGTCTCCTTCCTCTTGCCTCCATCCCATAACTCTCCCTCCCTCCTCTCTCTCTCTCTCTCTCTCTCTCTCTCCTCTCTCTCTCTCTCTCTCTCTCTCTCTCACTTTCTCTCTCGCTCTCTTCCTTTGTTCCGTTCTCCTTCCTTATTTATTGCAAGGTGATGTAACCTTTCTTTATGAGCAGTGGTGGCTTTCATTACTCTCTCTCTCTCTCTCTCTCGCTCTCTCTCTCTCTCTCTCTCTCTCTCTCTCTCTCTCTCTCTCTCGCTTCATCTCTCTCTCTCACTTTCTCTCTGCTCTCTTCCTTTGTTCCGTTCTCCTTCCTTATTTATTGCAAGGTGATGTAACCTTTCTTTATGAGCAGTGGTGGTTTATTTTCTCTTCTCTCTCTCTCTCTCTCGCTCTCTCTCTCTCGCTCTCTCTCTCTCGCTTTCTCACACACACCTGTGATTAATCTCGCCTGTTTTTCCACCTCGTAACACAGTTCGAAGCCAGGCTGGCTGATCAGCCAGGCTATTGTTGCCTGAGGATGAATGGACAACACACAAGAAGCTGCAACACCTGCAGGCAGAATGTTGAAGAGTCTTGTAGGTGTTTTGTCCGTCAGTAACACAGGTGCTGACTCACATGTTCTTTGAACACTTACACATGTGGAAAGAAGAGCCTTTGTAGAGTCAACTTTTTGCCCTATGGAGAGCTTAATTGGGCCAACGTTTCGCTCGAACGCAACCTTTCCAAGTGAACTTATATATATATATATATATATATATATATATATATATATATATATATATATATATATATATATATATATATATATATATATATATATCTTCATCGTTACTAGGAAACTTATTCGCTATTTACAGTGAAGATAACCCAGGAAACCCAAAAAGCCAGGCACTGTCGCTTATTCCATTGTAGGTGCTTAAGCCCTCCCCAAGATGCAACTACATATGAGGGTACTAACACTCGAGTACATACTGACCGCTAGGCGAACAGGAAACAACAGGTGTTAAGTGTCTTGCCCAGGATTGAATCCAGGTCCTTCGGTTGTGGGAAGTGCAAGATATCTCTGTAGGTGGCCTATCTAGCCTTTCCTCACAAGTGAAAGAGAGAGAGAGAGAGAGAGAGAGAGAGAGAGAGAGAGAGAGAGAGAGAGAGAGAGAGAGAGAGAGAGAGAGAGAGAGAGAGAGAGAGAGAGAGAGAGAGAGAGAGAGAGAGAGAGAGAGAGAGAGAGAGAGAGCAGAGAGCAAACGAGAAAAGTTCCATATTGCTGTCTACCCATCCACTTCCTACTTACTCCTACCACTCTCATGTGACAGGAGGGTAGTATCTCCCTGGACGGCTGCTGTCTACCAACCCACTACCTTCTATACTTCCCATCAGATGATCAAGGGTGAGAATCAACCCATTTTCTCTTTTAATAGGAGGTTCCTGATGCCGGTGAGGGTCTCCTTGAGACTGAACAAGCATCCCTTGTCAGTATTATGTGACTAAGTGCTCAGACCAGCTTTAGTGCAGCTGTCAGTGTAACTCAGATAAAGTACAGTGATTTTATAGTAGGTACTTTCATTGGTATAAAGCAACTTAGGCTAAGTACGGTGATTGTAGTAGGTACATGAGGCATCTTTTTTATGTACCAAAACTTCTCAGGCACATCCATCGACGAATGGAGGAAGTGGATCACTGGATCATGTCAGCAGGCAGCAGACACGAGTCAGCAGGCAGCAGAAGGGACGAGTCGTGTCAGGGGAGGGGAAAGCAGGCAGGAATCAACAGGCAGCATGAGTGAGCGAGTGAGTTACAGAATACTGAGATCCCTGGCCCAAGGCAGACGCGAGCATCCACCAGGGGATGAAAGTCTTCCTCTAACACGGGAGGCTGGGCACTGTGGAAGCCAGCAAACCAGAAAAACGACTGACCAACTAGTGGCGCATTTCACCGCCAAGATGCAAATCCAGGAATATTACGTGCTAGAATATTTACGAGAATTGTTTCAGATATTCGTTTTCTTCAGGATGCGTGCAGGTTGCCTGCAGGTGCAGATAAATGATATAAAATACCGACACGATGGAAAGAGAGACACAAAGGCAGCATAATGCGATCCTTTATTGACTACGTTTCGCCCACACTATATATTCTCATGAACTCTTTACCCAGGTAGATCTGTTTGTGACTTGATAAAACCCACTGTGTGGGCGAAACGTTGTCAATAAAGCATCGCATTATACTGCATATGTGTCTACTTTTCCATTGACTAGATGTTCTTCTCCTCCAAGTGACTACAGGAGTTGTGATTATGGAGTGACTCGTGATATGGTTATAACAAGATTGCAACGAAATTAGGGAACCCGCCATGGTTGTAGACCCACCCGGTCCGTGATTTGATATGGAGTGACTAGTTGTGTTGGTTCAGTGATGTCTGTTGTCACAGTGGTTGCTAATTAGAAGCAACGTCACTATGTTCCGCTAATTACGAGAGGAGAGAAATTTCTGAAAGTGAAAAGATATATAACGAACATGTTCACCAAGCCTTTGATGCCGCTGTTCCTTATTTGACAATGCAAAATATACGCCAGTTTCAGGGAAGGTAGGAGTGGCGTCCAGTAACAGGAGACCAGTGTTACTGCTGCCAGTCAGTAACCCAAAACCTTGACACAGTTTAACGTAACCTTCAACACCTTTGAAGTTAATGTTTTATCGAGGTTGTCCACCTGGCCCAATTTCCTGGACAGCCAGAAGACAGCTGTTATACCGCAAGACGGGCAGCTATCGTGACATTCAAACTAGCTGTGTCTTCCATCGTCTATAATTCAAAACCTTCACTTGGGTTGTGTTTTTCTAACCTTGAAAAAATCAAGTCAGCAGAGCAAATGAAAGCTGAGATTAGAGCTGTCAGCTTCATGTTGTTCACTCTATGTTGCTTCATGTTAAAGTACATATTTTTAGAGAGTGAGTGAGAGAGAGAGAGAGAGAGAGAGAGAGAGAGAGACAGACAGACAGACAGACAGACAGACAGACAGACAGGCAGACAGACAGAGACAGAGAGAGATTTCAATTACATTGAGCGAAAACAGAAAACCACGAAAAAAAAGTAATTCCCACCCTTTTTTTTTCCTGGTCCTCCCACCCCTTGCCTACCTTCCCTTGGCACCCTTTGCTTCCCCATGGAGGCCCTCTACCCCTTGCTTGTCTCCCCTTTAAAAAAAAAGTGTACGTCCATAAAAAAAAGCTAGCAAAGCTATTCCCCTTAACCTCCACGCAGCGCTCGGGATAAAATGTCAATATTAGCTCTTAATATCCTAGACAACAGCGGGATAAACAAAGCCTGCCTGCGTCTCCGCGTTCTTTCAGTTAAGGTCACAAAGGAGGAACTAGGGGCCAATATTTGACCTCTCAGGGGGCTTAAAAAGTGCCCCCTTAACCCCTCTCCCCCTCCCTTACCCCTTCCCCCAGAAAAAACTCACTGCTACTGCCATCAACACTTTCATTCTCCTCAAGCGATCGCTCGAATGAATGAGGAGCCAGAAGAAGTTTGTTTTAGATTTCCATGAAGATTGTGAGTGTATCCGCTCTCTTTTTTTTTTTTTGGGGGGGTGGAGTTGAAAGGGAAAGGGGACTAAGGAGAAATGGGAAAGAGAGGGAGAGAGGATAAAGGACTGGAAGGAGTGGTAGACGGAAAAATTGGAAGACAGGTAATTCTGGAAGAAGGGTGAACAAGAATGGAACTTGGAGAGGGAGACATACGGAGATGAGTAGGGAGTAAGTGGTGGGCTAAATTATCCAGCAGTAGGGAAATTTGTGATACAATGGATTGAGTTGGAGGTAGGTGAAGGTTCTAGATCTGCAATTTGTCTACAATGTGGTTCAGTGTTGAAGACTCATTGACACTTGGTTGCAGGTTATGTGTCTGTCATGACACTGATCACGAGCTCAGATCAAAATTTGGTTGCCTCACTATCCTTTCACACTTGCTGACAATACTGAGACTTCCAACATCCCTTTGACCATAGCTTCACTCCAAGTGACCCTTGTTCTGTGCTCTGGCATCGTTCTCACTTATTTTTCCTCGCAGTTTATGTCTAAATTTGATCTCCTAACCTCCGTCCTCTAGTGTCGTCAGGTTTGCCTAACCTTTCTGGACAATCTGCTCTAGGCTAGTTTGTGACCTTGCCTTCAATTTCTGGTTCCAGGTTGTCAACTTCTGCATACTCAACTACTTTGTTTTTGTACTCACCTATTCTTAGGTTGCAGCTTTGTGTGTGTGTGTGTGTTGTGTGTGTGTGTGTGTGTGTGTGTGTGTGTGTTTGCGTGTGTGTTTGCGTGTGTGTTTGTGGGAATATATATATATATATATATATATATATATATATATATATATATATATATATATATATATATATATATATATATATATATGTATGTATATATTACAAATATTATCTGTCAGTCCACAGCAGGATTCAACCGTGCAAACTCGGCATCAGAGTACACAGTACTTTACCACACAGCCAGGCGGTCACTCCACATACCCCGGAGCACCAGGATTGTACAAAGATATTTCATACTCATCTGGAGTCTGGCTGTGTGGATAAAGTACTATGTACTCTGATGCTGAGTTGGGGAACTAACGACCTAAATGAGTGGTGGTTGAGGAGGTCGTCAGTGTGTGTACTTAACAACCATCATCCCTGACACTGAAGCGACATCAGCCTCTATAATTGCACCTGTGCTCGTGAGCCAGCATATAATTCCCCATAATTTTATTCAGGTGAGACCCCTCTCACCCTCAACACTTTGCAAAGAATTAAAATATTTTCTGGTTATTTCGTATTTTATAGCCCAAAAAAAAAAAGTTAACAAGGGGGTTAATTTGCATAAGTGTCTTTTTTCAATGATATTTTTTATATCAGTTTTTTTGTTATATAGGAGTTAGAACCAACTCTTTTTATCTTGTCCTATATATATATATATATATATATATATATATATATATATATATATATATATATATATATATACATATATATATATATATATATATATATATATATATATATATATATATATATATATAAACACTGATCTCTGGCCGACGGAGACTCGAACCTACGAACCTCATGACAAGGTACGCAGTGCTTTACCGACCGTACCACACTGGTCCAATACCTTGGCATCCAGCTTGCTAGACGTTATTCCAAGGCAGCCTGAAAGCTGGCTGCCTTGGAATAACGTCTAGCGAAGCTGGATGCCAAGGTATTGGACCAGTGTGTACGGTCGGTAAGCACTGCGTACTGTCATGAGGTTCGTAGGTTCGAGTCTCCGTCGGCCAGAGATCAGTGTTTGTGAATATTTCGCCTGCTCTTGGAATTCTAGCATATATATATATATATATATATATTCATATATATATATATAATATATATATATATATATATATATATATATATATATATATATATATATATATATATATATATATATATATATATATATATATATATATATATATATTTTTTTTTTTTTTTTTTTTATTAACACATCGGCCGATTCCCACCAAGGCAGGGTGGCCCGAAAAGAAAAACTTTCATCATCATTCACTCCATCACTGTCTTGCCAGAGGGGTGCTTTACACTACAGTTATAAAACTGCAACATTAACACTCCTCCTTCAGAGTGCCGGCACTGTACTTCCCATCTCCAGAACTCAAGTCCGGCCTGCCGGTTTCCTGAATCCCTTCATAAATGTTACTTTGCTCACACTCCAACAGCACGTCAAGTATTAAAACCATATGCCTCCATTCACTCCTATCAAATACGCTCACATGCTTGCTGGAAGTCCAAGCCCCTCGCACACAAAACTTCCTTTACCCCTCCCTCCAACCTTTCCTAGGCCGACCTCTACCCCGCCTTCCCTCCACTACAGATTTATACACTCTCGAAGTCACTCTGTCTCGTTCCATTCTCTCTACATGTCCAAACCACCTCAACAACCCCTCCTCAGCTCTCTGAACAATCGTTTTGGTAATCCCGCACCTCCTCCTAATTTCCAAACTCCGAATTCTCTGCATTATATTCACACCACACATTGACCTCAGACATGACATCTCCACTGCCTCCAGCCTTCTCCTCGTTGCAACATTCATCACCCATGCTTCACACCCATATAAGAGTGTTGGTATAACTATACTCTCATACATTCCCCTCTTTACTTCCACGGACAAGGTTCTTTGTCTCCACAGACTCCGAAGTGCTCCACTCACCCTTTTCCCCTCATCAATTCTATGATTCACCTCATCCTTCATAGACCCATCCGCCGACATGTCCACTCCCAAATATCTGAATACATTCACCTCCTCCATACTCTCTCCCTCCAATCTGATATCCAATCTTTCGTCACCTATTCTTTTTGTTATCCTCATCACCTTACTCTTTCCTATATTTTCTGGGTTTATTTTTGGGGGATATTTTTTCTAGTATTTTTATTTTATCGATGGAAAATAAAATTTCCACTAAAATGTTGTCTGTTTCCTCTTATAATCTTTTATTCCATCTTTCCTGTATTCCTTGATGACTGGTAGACGGCTATTGAATGAATGATGGTGAAGGTGTTTTCTTCATGGAGTCGCATCTCTATAGTGGAGGAGAGAGAGAGAGAGAGAGAGAGAGAGAGAGAGAGAGAGAGAGAGAGAGAGAGAGAGAGAGAGAGAGAGAGAGAGAGAGATCTCGCGAAGGAAGGAGCGGTGAAGAACTAGGTCTAAGGGAGAAAGTTCCAGCGGAAAGATCATCACTGGAAACGTTCCTCGTGGAAAGCTCGTGAGTTAAACTCGTATGGGTCATGCAGCACCTGGGGAACGGAAGATAACAAGGTTTGATCCAAGGAGAGCTAGGAGTAGCTCCAGTTCTGTGGATTAAGAGCTACTTAATCGACATAGGTGCACTGAGGGGTGCCTTGATATCAGAGTTCAGATTTTTTCACCGGATTGGCTAGTGTGTGTACCTCATGTCCATCCTGTGGATGGTAGTGCAAGAGCATATGGATACACATAAGGCCCAGGAACTAGGCCCCAAAAGGGTTAACAAGAGGATATCTGGATTTATATTTACAATATTCCTTATCTGACACATGCAAATTTGATATATTCATTTAATATTACCATTTTCTAATTTCAGTAACAAGATATCTTGACATATCACATAGATTATATTGTCTTTCTCTATGTTCCTCTACAGGTTGACAAGCAAGCTTGTAGTGTTCAAGACAGTGACTATAATACTGACCACAAACTTTGTATTTAGTTTAATTATCTGTGTGTCTGCCAAATTGCCAGAAGGACTTGTAACCAAGCCTAAGCCTGGCTACTACAACACCAGGCTGCCAGAAGGACTTGTAACCAAGCCTAAGCCTGGCTACTACAACATCACTTAGTCTGTTCACTTAGCAAGTTGCTCCATAAACGTACTTATCTACGTTCATGTTCTTGTAGTTAGTGTCAGATCTACTCAGGCTTGTAGCTGCATTCCTATATTATTCACTTTCATTATTTCCTTCTCTTCTTATATTATTGCTAATGCTAGACACAGATATATCAAAGTTATTCTACATTTTCCTTCACAGTATTTTCTTTGACTAACTTATCAATTATCAGAACTTTAAAAAAAATTGCATAGTACAGTTCGTTTAAATTTTTAATTTAAACGTAAAATAAAGTTCATTAAGATTCCGAAAAAAATCATGAAGATTACGGAAAGATTTTTTGAGTTCCTGAGGTCATAAAAAAAGGTTTTAAAATTGATTAAAAACAATGGAAAAAAATTAAACAACATTTGTAATGCTGTGAGGTCTGGAAAAGGGGTCTGGAAAAGGGGTCTGGAAAAGGGATCTGGAAAAGGGATCTGGAAAAGGGGTCTGGAAAAGGGGTCTGGAAAAAGGGGTCTGGAAAAAGGGGTCTGGAAAAAAGGTCCTTGAAAAGTTCCAGAGGTCTGAGCCGACGAAGGGACTGACCCATGGGCTTTTGATCCCAGGAACTGAACTTACCCTTCCATGGATCAAACCTAGGAGTCCTCCTCGACGGGTTTATCTCATTTCCTTGTGAGAAAATGTTAAGGAGGCTGAACGATAATTGGAAGACTTGAGGAGATTTAACCCAAAAAAAACTGAAACCAAGTTAAACATTTTGAAAATTTGCCTCCGAATTCCATACATTTTATACAGAACAAAATTTTCTTGACAAAACGCATCGCTCTACATAGAGCGAAACGTAGTTAGAGAAAGGCGCAAATGTCGTTTAAGTTTCACACGTTAACCCAAGAAAAGACGAAGGTTGTAGACATGGTTTTTACTGGGACAACATTTCGCTCAATATGGAGCTTTATTAAGTCATGGGCGAAACGTCGTACCTATAAAAGCTTCTTCTTGAACCTCTTTAAATTCTTCACTCGGGAAAGGAGTGAAAGGAAGCGGTGGTAGCACACGAGGGCCAGGCTGGTAGCACACGAGGGCCAGGCTGGTAGCTCACGAGGACCAGGCTGGTAGCACACGAGGGCCAGGCTGGTAGCACACGAGCAGGCTGTAGCTCACGAGGACCAGGCTGGTAGCACACGAGGGCCAGGCTGGTAGCACACGAGGGCCAGGCTGGTAGCACACGAGGGCCAGGCTGGTAGCTCACGAGGGCAAGGCTGGTAGCACACGAGAGCCAGGCTGGTAGCACACGAGGGCCAGGCTGGTAGCTCACGAGGACCAGGCTGGTAGCACACGAGGGCCAGGCTGGTAGCACACGAGGCCAGGCTGGTAGTCACGAGGCCAGGCTGGTAAAGACCAGGCTGGTAGCTCACGAGGACCAGGCTGGTAGCACACGAGGGCCAGGCTGGTAGCACACGAGAGCCAGGCTGGTAGCACACGAGAGCCAGGCTGGTAGCACACGAGAGCCAGACTGGTAGCAAACGAGGGCCACACTGGTAGCACACGCGAGCCAGGCTGGTAGCACACGAGGGCCAGGCTTGTAGCACACGAGAGCCAGGCTGGTAGCACACGAGGGCCAGGCAGGTAGCACACGAGGGCCAGGCTGGTAGTACACGAGGGCCAGGCTGGTAGCACACGAGAGTCAGGCTGATAGCACACGAGAGATATGCTGGTAGCACACGAGAGCCAAGCTCATAGCACACGAGGGCCAGGCTGGTAGCACACGAGGGCCACACTGATAGCACACGAGAGCCAGGCCGGTAGCACACAAGGGCAAGGCTGGTAGCACACAAGGGCAAGGCTGGTAGCACACTAGGGCTAGGCTGATAGCACCCGAGAGCCAGGCTGATAGCACACGAGGACCAGGCTGGTAGCACTCCAGGGCCACACTGGTAGCATACCATGGCCACAGCGGTAGCACAACAGGACCAGGCTGGTAGTACATCAGGGCCAGGCTGGTAGCACACGAGGGCCAGATTGTTAGCACACAAGAGCGAGGCATGTAGCATACGAGAGCCACGCTGGTAGCACACCAGGGCCATACTGGTAGCACACCAGGGCCATACTGGTAGCACACCAGGGCCATACTGGTAGCACACCAGAGTCATATTGGTAGCACACCATGCCCACAATGGTAATATACCATGGCGACACTAATAGCACACCATAGCCACGCTGGTACCACACCATGGTCACGCTGATAGCACACCATTACCACGCTGGTAGCACACCATGGCAACAGTGGTAGCACACCATGGCCACGCTGTTAGCACGCCATGGCAAGAGTGGTAGCACACCAAAGCCACACTGGTAGCATACCATGGCCACACTGGTAGCGCACCATGGCCACGCCTCTATCACACCATGGCCATGCTGGTAGCACGCCAGGGCTAGGCTGGTAGCACACCAGAGCCACAATGGTAGCAGACCAGAGCCACACTGGTAGTACACCAGGGTCACATTTTTAGCACACCAGGGTCACACTGGTAGCACACAATGGCCACACTGATAGCACACCATGGCCACACTGGTAGCAGACCAGAGCCACACTGGTAGCACACCATGGCCACACTGATAGCACACCATGGCCACACTGATAGCACACCATAACCACACTGGTAGCACACCATAGCCACACTGGTAGCACACCATGGCCACACTGGTAGCACACCAGGGCCACCATAGTAGCACACCAGGGCCATCCTAGTAGCACACCAGGGCCACCCATGTAGCACACCAGGGCCACCATAGTAGCACACCAGGGCCATCCTAGTAGCACACCAGGGCCACCATAGTAGCACACCAGGGCCACCATAGTTGCACACCAGGGCCACCATAATAGCACACCAGGGCCACCATAGTAGCACACCAGGGCCACCATAGTAGCATACCACGGCCATGCTGGTAGCACACTAGGGCCACCCTAGTAGCACACCAGAGCCACCATAGTAGCAAACCAGGGCCACCATAGTAGCACACCAGGGCCAACATAGTAGCACACCAGGGCCACCATAGTAGCACACTAGGCCACCATGTAGCACACCAGGCCACCATAGTAGCACACCAGACCACCATAGTGCAAACCAGGCCACCTAGTAGCACAAGCCACCGTAGCACACAGGCCACATGTAGCACACCAGACCCTAGTAGCACACCAGGGCCACATGTAGCACACCAGGCCACCATAGTAGCACACCAGGGCCAACATAGTAGCACACCAGGGCCACCATAGTAGCACACTAGGCCACATAGTGCACACAGACCACATAGTAGCAAACCAGGGCCACCTAGTAGCAACCAGGCCACAGAGCACACCAGCAACTAGTAGCACACCAGGGCCACATGTAGCACACAGGCCAACATAGTAGCACACCAGGGCCACCATAGTAGCACACTAGGCCACCATGTAGCAACCAGGCCACCATAGTAGCACACCAGGGCCAACATAGTAGCACACCAGGGCCACCATAGTAGCACAAGGCCACATAGTAGCACACTAGGCAACCATAGTAGCACACCAGGACCACCATAGTAGCAAACCAGGGCCACCATAGTAGCACACCAGGGCCACCATAGTAGCACACCAGGGCCAACATAGTAGCACACCAGGGCCACCATAGTAGCACACCAGGGCCAACATAGTAGCACACCAGGGCCACCATAGTAGCACACCAGGGCCACCATAGTAGCACACCAAGGCCACCATAGTAGCACACGAGGGCAACCATAGTAGCACACCAGGACCACCATAGTAGCACACCATGGCCACCATAGTAGCACACCAGGCCACCATAGTAGCACACCTGGGCCACCATAGTAAACAGGCCACCATGTAGCACACTAGGCCACCATAGTAGCACACCAGGACCACCATAGTAGCACACCAGGGCCACCATAGTAGCACACCAGGGCCAACATAGTAGCACACCAAGGCCACCATAGTAGCACACGAGGGCAACCATAGTAGCACACCAGGACCACCATAGTAGCACACCATGGCCACCATAGTAGCACACTAGGGCCACCATAGTAGCACACCAGGACCACCATAGTAGCACACTAGGGCCACCATAGTAGCACACCAGGACCACCATAGTAGCACACCAGGGCCACCATAGTAGCACACCAGGGCCATACTGGTAGCACGTCTTGGCCAAAACTTATTCTACAAAGTCTACACCGTGACGCTTCAATTTTGCGCACTGTTGCTGCCATAAATGGAATTAGCTCCTTCTTTTCCCCTCTCTCTCCTTCCCTCACCCCCTCTTACACCTTCCTCTCCCCTCGGTACGTCTTATGGACACTCCCTCGGAATCTGGACATGTCTCCTGTGTCTTTCTTCCTCGACATTCCTTCCCTGGACACGTCTCCAGTTCTCTTCCTTGAGGACATACTTCCAGTTCCTCTTGGATATACTTCCAGTTCCTCTTGGATATACTTCCAGTTCCTCTTGAATATACCTCAAGTTCCTCTTGGACATACTTCGAATTCCTCTTTGATATACCTCAAGTTCCTCTTGGGCATGCCTCTAGCTCCCTCTCTCCCTGGTTCTTCCTCATGCTCCACCTGGACACGCCTACAGGGAGTGTCATTTACACGGGCGTGTCCTGACACTGGCTCGAGCCTGACGTCCCTCTTTTTTTCTCTCAGGAGCTGTGTGATCCACACTGTTTTAGCGCTTCCCACCGTATTCCACCCTTGCTTATTTGTGTATTGCACTCTTTTGTCTAGCACAGTGTTGTCTATGTCTAATATCATGGTCGTGTCTACTTGTCTAATGTCATGGCTGTGTATACTACGCATGTCAAATATCAGTCGTGTTTACTCTGCTTGTTTAATATTATCTACCTGGTCAGTCTACTACCACAGCAGTGCCTACATCCCATGTCTATTTTCCATGTTAAATATGGAAGCAGTGTTATACTGGGGTGAGTGGCCCTCTACGACAGCTACTACCTTTCATGTATTCCTCTACATCTTTCTCAATCTGTCTCTCTCTCTCTCTCTCTCTCTCTCTCTCTCTCTCTCTCTCTCTCTCTCTCTCTCTCTCACTCACTCGCTCACTCATCTGATGGAGGTGGGAGGAACAAAAAGCGAGAGATCGAGATTGAAATACAGTGGGAAGGAGAAATAGAAAGTCAGTACCTGAGATCCCTCAAGATATGTCAGAAAGCCACAGATAAATCTGTAGCAGCAAAGGCGAACAATGGCTGACCATCGCTTATGCAAGAATGCAACAAGACGATGGCTGGGAGTGAAGGGGCATGGCTAGCGTACAGAAAGACGCCGGCAGAAAACAGGGAACTGGGATTGTCTAATCATGGATAAGAAAAGAATTAGACATAGCATAAACGACGCAACAGCAAAGTCTAAAAGCCTGAGGTGTTGTATAGCTAAAGAAGAAGAAAATGATAGCAAGAGACCAGGTAATAAAGGATGAAAGTGGCAAATAACGAATGATTATGGGGAAATATACAAATATCAGAAGAGATGAGTCAAATAGTTCGTTACTGAAGAATCGAGGAAGAGACCAGGAAAGGGGAAAAAGGAATAAGCGGCAAAGATTACAATGAATTTAACAAAGAAGGGAGTGAGAGAATTTCTAAAGCGTGTAGATCACGACACCAGCAGTAGCACCAGACAGAGTGGCTTCGATATTTATATACCAAGACGTGAAGTTCTCTCAGCGTGTACACACTGAGAGTTTGCTTTAATCTCGATTTTAGGGAGTGGAGTATTCTTGCCTGATGGTGAGAAGGTTACGTGCATCCTTAATGACCCTAGAGTAGTCGCAAAGGCTTGAAACACTATTAACTATTCGGATAGTTAAGAGAAGGAGCTGGAAAACTACAGGTATGATCCCAGTATACAAGAGGATGTGTACAAAATACCGACAAGTTGATTAAAACACATATGCAACAGTTGGGTATCTTTACTGTTGAAACCTTTCGCCTACATAGTAGGCTTCTTCAGTCAAATACAGAGGCAGCAGGTGTAGTAGTGGAGTAAAGGTGATGTAATCAGTCCACCAGCCTTGGAGAAATGGTACTTGAGGTGGTCAGTCCCTCAGTCTGGAGAAGAGTTCAGCGAGTTAGTGGCACACACTGAATAGGTGGTGAAGGCAAACATTATACACAGCTTCAAGAATAGATATAACTGAGTACTGGAGGCGCATTACTTGAACCCCTCCCTTATTCCATGTCTCCCTTATTCTTTATTCAAGGTAACATGTTCTGTCTTCCTGTCTCTCCAGCTTCTCTTCCTTTCTCTGTTTTTCTTCTCTTTGCATCAATACTTCCACTAGTCTCCCTTTCTCTCTCTCTCTTTCATAACCTCGTGATGTGTGATTATCTCTGTGCCTTGCTAACTCCCTAACTCCCGGATTTCCATCTCTATCTCCCGAGCATCGCTAGTGTGTCCCGTCTCCCAATAGAGTCCAATTTCCCACCCTGTTGCCTTCAGACAAGAGCCTTATCTTCAGTCTTAACATCTTATTACCCGCCTCGCCTTCCTCTCCTACCTCCTTATTCCGTCTTCATGGCCTCTCGTTTGTTCTCTCTCTCTCTCTCTCTCTCTCTCTCTCTCTGCTCCGCTCTCTCTACCACCCGCTCTCTTTCTCTCTCTACAAGACTCTTTGTCTTCTCCATCTCGCTCTTGCTTTCACTCCCGCTATCTCTCGCTCTCTCTTCCTCCAAGGTTTTCGCTTACACCTCGAGAACACCTCTTTCGCTCAACTTCAACCTTAGAGTGCCAGTGTACTGTAACCGAGGAAAGGTTGCAGTGACTACTGCCAGGTGAGAGTGCCCTCTCCTCGCTTGTATTTACCACACCAGTCCTCGTTTCTTGGAATCATTGCTTTGACAACTTGAGAAAGCCACTTCCGATCGGCTTCAAACTTTCACCACTGGTGTATCCTTACTTTAGGAGGAAGATGGGAATTGTTAATGGAGTTTGTAGAAGCTTAGTTGACAATTTTGTTCTTGAAAATGGAATAATATTTTTTTTTCCTTAAGTAATCCTCTCGTCTCTCCTACTTTCCTCCTCTCTCTTCTTCCTTCTTCCCGTCTCCTTCCTCTCATCCTTCATTCTCTTCTCCTCTCGTCCTTCTCCCGCCCTCCTTTTGTCCCCAAGCCTTCCTTCTTCATGTTCCCAACCCCTCCATCACTCCCTCCCTCATCCATCTCTCCCTCACTCCCTTACTCCCTCCCTCACCCCCTCCCTCACTCCCTCCCTCACCCCCTCCCTCGCTCCCTCCCTCACTCCCTCCCTCACCCCCTCCCTCGCTCGCACCTCAGCCAAACAAATTGGAAAAGGCGGCAGTCAAAATATGACGTGATAAAGGAGTCAATATTTGACCCGACTCCATCATTTGACCTGACTTGAAGTGTGCCTCTTTTAATCGCATTTATGACTTGACCAGACAAATGTTCACAATAGGTCAAAAACCTCCCATGGAGGTAGTGTATTGACCTCATACTAAGAGTGCCTCAGTCTTCACATGTATTATGTGTATGTTTGTGTGGTTGCAGGGGTCGATTCACAGCTCCTGGCCCCGCCTCTTCACTGGTCGCTACTAGGTCACTCTCTTCCTGCTCCATGAGCTTTATCATACCTCTTCTTAAAGCTATGTATGGATCCTGCCTCCACTACATCCACTTCCTGACAACTCTGTGACTGAAGAAATACTTCCTAACATCCCTGTGATTCATCTGAGTCTTCAACTTCCAACTGTGTCCCCTTGTTGCTGTGTCCCATCTCTGGAACATTCTGTCTCTGTCCACCTTGTCAATTCCTATCAATATTTTATATGTCGTTATCATATCCCCCCTATCTCTCCTGTCCTCCACTGTCGTCAGGTGTGTGTGTGTGTTTGTTTGTGTTTGTGTGTTTGTGTTTGTGTATATGTGTTTGTGTGCGTATTTGTATGTGTATTTTTGTGTTTATGTTTGTGTGTGTGTATGTGTGTGTGTGTGTGTGTGTGTGTGTGTGTGTGTGTGTGTGTGTGTGTGTGTGTGTGTGTGTGTGTGTGTGTGTGTGTGTGTGTGTGTGTGTGTGTGTGTGTATACTCACCTAATTGTACTCACCTAATTGTACTCACCTAATTGTACTCACCTAATTGTACTCACCTAATTGTGGTTGCAGGGGTCGAGACTCAGCTCCTGGCCCCGCCTCTTCGCTGTCCGCTACTGGGTCTCTGCTCTCCCTGCTCCATGAGCTCTATCATACCTCGTCTTAAAACTATGTATGGTTCCTGCCTCCACTATATCTTTCTCTAGACTATTCCACTTCCTGACTACTCTGTGGCTGAAGAAATGCTTCCTAACATCCCTTTGACTCATCTGAGTCTTCAGCTTCCAGTTGTGTCCCCTTGTTTCTGTGTTCCCTCTCTGGAACATCCTGTCACTGTCTACCTTGTCAATTCCCCGCAGTATTTTGTATGTCGTTATCATGTCTCCTCTGACCCTTCTTTCCTCCAGTGTTGTTAGTCCTATTTCCCTCAACCTTTCTTCATAGGACAGACCCCTGAGTTGTGGAACTAACCTTGTGTGTGTGTGTGTGTGTGTGTGTGTGTGTGTGTATGTGTATGTGTGTGTGTGTGTGTGTGTGTGTGTGTGTGTGTGTATGTGTGTGTGTGTGTGTGTGTGTGTATGTGTGTGTGTGTGTGTGTGTGTTTGTGTGTGTGTGTATGTGTGTGTGTGTGAGTGTGTGTGTGTGTGTGTGTGTGTGTGTGTGTGTGTGTGTGTGTGTGTGTGTGTGTGTGTGTGTGTGTGTGTGTGTGTGTGTGTGTGTGTGTGTGTGTGTGTGTGTGTAAAATATAATTTATTGAAGTGACAAATCACTTTTTTAACTCCGTTTGTGATGTCCGCATTAAGAATAACATTGACCTTACTGATGGATCCCGGGACTTTAATGTTTTTCCTGATTTTAATTTAGTCAGTTTTAATGTCATTGCGTTGTTTAGTAAAGTCCTTTGCATGGAGTTCTTTCAGATCAAATTATTAAAAATATCTCCTACCTATCTTGGCAAACTGGTGATGTCCTGTGCTTGTGGCTGGTGGACCAGGATGTCCTGTGCTTGTGGCTGGTGGACCAGGATGTCCTGTGCTTGTGGCTGGTGGATCAGGATGTCCTGTGTTTGTGGCTGGTGGACCAGGATGTTCTGTGTTTGTGGCTGGTGGACTAGGATGTCCTGTGTTTGTGGCTGGTGGACCAGGATGTCCTGTGCTTGTGGCTGGTGGACCAGGATGTTCTGTGTTTGTGGCTGGTGGACCAGGATGTCCTGTGCTTGTGTCTGGTGGACCAGGATGTCCTGTGCTTGTGGCTGGTGGACCAGGATGTCCTGTGCTTGTGGCTGGTGGACTAGGATGTCCTGTGCTTGTGTCTGGTGGACCAGGATGTCCTGTGCTTGTGTCTGGTGGACCAGAATGTCCTGTGCTTGTGTCTGGTAGACCAGGATGTCCTGTGCTTGTGGCTGGTGGACCAGGATGTCCTGTGCTTGTGTCTGGTGGACCAGGATATCCTGTGCTTGTGGCTGGTAGACCAGGATGTCCTGCGCTTGTGGCTGGTGGACCAGGATGTCCTGTGCTTGTGGCTGGTGGACCAGGATGTCCTGTGCTTGTGGCTGGTTGACCAGGATGTCCTGTGTTTGTGTCTGGTGGACCAGGATGTCCTGTGCTTGTGGCTGGTGGACCAGGATGTCCTGTGCTTGTGGCTGATGGACCAGGATGTCCTGTGCTTGTGGCTGGTGGACCAGGATGTCCTGTGCTTGTGGCTGGTGGACCAGGATGTCCTGTGCTTGTGGCTGGTGGACCAGGATGTCCTGTGCTTGTGGCTGGTGGACCAGGATGTCCTGTGCTTGTGGCTGGTTGACCAGGATGTCCTGTGTTTGTGTCTGGTGGACCAGGATGTCCTGTGCTTGTGGCTGGTAGACCAGGATGTCCTGTGCTTGTGTCTGGTGGACCAGGATGTCCTGTGCTTGTGGCTGGTGGACCAGGATGTCCTGTGCTTGTGGCTGGTGGACCAGGATGTCCTGTGCTTTTGGCTGGTGGACCAGGATGTCCTGTGCTTGTGGCTGGTGGACCAGGATGTTCTGTGCTTGTGGCTGGTGACCAGGATGTCCTGTGCTTGTGGCTGGTGGACCAGGATGTCCTGTGCTTTTGGCTGGTGGACCAGGATGTCCTGTGCTTTTGGCTGGTGGACCAGGATGTCCTGTGCTTGTGGCTGGTGGACCAGGATGTCCTGTGCTTGTGGCTGGTGGACCAGGATGTTCTGTGCTTGTGTCTGGTGGACCAGGATGTCCTGTGCTTGTGGCTGGTGGACCAGGATGTCCTGTGCTTGTGGCTGGTAGACCAGGATGTCCTGTGCTTGTGGCTGGTGGACCAGGATGTCCTGTGCTTGTGGCTGGTGGACCAGGATGTCCTGTGCTTGTGTCTGGTGGACTAGGATGTCCTGTGCTTGTGGCTGGTAGACCAGGATGTCCTGTGCTTGTGGCTGGTGGACCAGGATGTCCTGTGCTTGTGGCTGGTGGACCAGGATGTCCTGTGCTTGTGGCTGGTGGACCAGGATGTCCTGTGCTTGTGGCTGGTGGACCAGGATGTCCTGTGCTTGTGGCTGGTGGACCAGGATGTCCTGTGCTTGTGGCTGGTGGACCAGGATGTCCTGTGCTTGTGGCTGGTGGACCAGGATGTCCTGTGCTTGTGGCTGGTGGACCAGGATGTCCTGTGCTTGTGGCTGGTGGACCAGGATGTCCTGTGCTTGTGGCTGGTGGACCAGGATGTCCTGTGCTTGTGGCTGGTGGACCAGGATGTCCTGTGCTTGTGGCTGGTGGACCAGGATGTCCTGTGCTTGTGGCTGGTGGACCAGGATGTCCTGTGCTTGTGGCTGGTGGACCAGGATCTAGAGAACTTCTTACCCAGATTTAATACTTCGTCAAACTCTATCAACTTCAGTGTTAAGTTGGAGACGGATAACAAGTTGCCCCTTTTGGGATATTTTAATCCACAGAGTGAAGAGAAAACTTAAGTTCATGGTACACATAAAGTCCACTAAACTCTTTTCAAATATTCATAATTATTATAACCATGAAGGTAGAGAATTAAGAAAAGTACTTTTCTTATCTGTTTTTCAGAGCACTGAGAGCATTGAGAGCACTAAGAGCACTAAGAGCACTAAGAGCACTGAGAACACTAAGAGCTTAGACTAAGAGCACTAAGAGCACTGAGAGCACTGAGAACACTAAGAGCTTAGACTAAGAGCACTAAGAGCACTGAGAGCACTGAGAACACTGAGAGCACTAAGAGCACTGAGAGCACTAAGAGCACTGAGAGCACTAAGAGCACTGAGAGCACTAAGAGCACTCAGAGCACTAATAGCACTGAGAGCACTAAGAGCACTAAGAGCACTCAGAGCACTAAGAGCACTGAGAGCACTGAGAGCACTAAGAGCACTGAGAGCACTAAGAGCACTGACAGCACTAAGAGCACTAAGAGCACTGAGAGCACTAAGAGCACTGAGAGCACTAAGAGCACTCAGAGCACTAAGAGCACTGAGAGCACTAAGAGCACTCAGTGCACTAAGAGCACTGAGAGCACTAAGAGCACTGAGAGCACTAAGAGCACTGAGAGCACTAAGAGCACTGAGAGCACTAATAGCACTGAGAGCACTGAGAGCACTGAGAGCACTGAGAGCACTGAGAGCACTAAGAGCACTGAGAACACTAAGAACACTGAGAGCACTAAGAGCACTAAGAGCACTGAGAGCACTAAGAGCACTGAGAGCACCAAGAGCACTGAGAGCACTGAGAGCACTAAGAGCACTGAGAACACTAAGAACACTGAGAGCACTAAGACCACTGAGAGCACTGAGAGTATTAAGAGCACTGAGAGTATTAAGAGCACTGAGAGTACTGAGAGATATTTAAAATCTCTGACACTTCATCTAGACAGACACTTCAGGGATTTCACTGCTAGATAACTGCTAGATCACTGCTAGGTCACTGCTAGATCACTGCTAGATCACTGCTAGATCACTCCAAAGGAGACAGTCGTTAACAAAAATAATGCATTGGTTTTTACCTTACACTGAATAAATATATTTCCTTAGGTTCTAGTAAGCTGTTTCTCAATTGGTTTATAACGTATAATGATGGCTTAGAAATTCCTGCATCAATTCAAGGAATTTTCAAGAATTCTCTAGATTATCATAGCAAGACTTGGTAGCCATGAGGGTGGTTGCCAGCTGGCATTCACGTAGTCCATCGGGTAACTGATTCTCTCTTGATATATTTTTTTTGTACTGACCTGCAGAGAGACAAGGGAAAACTGTTGGTACTAGGTGCTTTGTGAGAATGCTGGTATTTTTTCTAGTATTTCTTGAAGTGTCTGGCTAACTCTTCTCAGTGCTGGCCAGACTAGGCCGCCGCGCCTGCTGTACGTCTCTCTTCGTTGACTGTCACATTGTTTCGATAACAAGTAGCTGGCTGTTTCCCCCCAAAAATTCCACTCTATTTGCAGTCCTTCACATTGCAAGCTTCTGATGAAGCACTGTCATCAGTGCGAAAGGCCTAAAGCTGCTATTCCATCTCTCTGTTGCTGTATATACTATATGTATAAATATATATATATATATATATATATATATATATATATATATATATATATATATATATATATATATATATATATATATATATATATAATCACATAGACCGTTTCCCACCAAGGCAGGGTGGCCCGAAAAAGAAAAACTTTCATCATCATTCACTCCATCACTGTCTTGCCAGAGGCGCGCTTACACTACAGTTATAAAACTGCAACATTAACACTCCTCCTTCAGAGTGCAGATACTGTACTTCCCATCTCCAGGAATCAAGTCCTTCCTGCCGGTTTCCCTGAATCCCTTCATAAATGTTACCTTGCTTACACTCCAACAGCACGTCAAGTCCTAAAAACCATTTGTCTCCATTCGCTCCTATCTAACACGCTCACGCATGCTTGCTGGAAGTCCAAGCCCCTCGCACACAAAACCTCTTTTACCCCCTCCCTCCAACCTTTCCTAGGCCGACCCCTACCCCACCTTCCCTCTACAGATTTATACACTCTCGAAGTCATTCTATTTTGTTCCATCCTCTCTACATGTCCAAACCATCTTAGTAACCCCTCCTCAGCCCTCTGGATAACAGTTTGGTAATCCCGCACCTTATCCTAATATCCGGGACTAGTCTTGTTGCAAACCTTTGCACTTTCTCTAGTTTCTTTACGAGCTTAGCTAGGTGTGGGTTCCAAACTGGTGCTGCATACTCCAATATGGGCCTAACGTACACAGTGTACAGGGTCCTGAACGATTCCTTATTAAGATTTCGAAATGCTTCTTAGGTTTGCTAGGCGCCCGTATGATGCAGCAGTTATTTGGTTGATGTGCGCCTCAGGAGATGTTCCTGGTGTTATACTCATCCCAAAATCTTTTTCCTTGAGTGAAGTTTGTAGTCTCTGGCCCCTAGACTGTACTCCATCTGCGGTCTTCTTTGCCCTTCCCCAATCTTCATGACTTTGCACTTGGTGGGGTTGAACTCCAGGAGCCAATTGCTGGACCAGGCTTGCAGTCTGTCCAGATCCCTTTGTAGTTCTGCCTGGTCCTCGTCCGATTGAATTCTTCTCATCAACTTCACATCATCTGCAAACAGGGACACTTCAGAGTCTATTCCTTCCGTCATGTCGTTCACAAATACCAGAAATACCACTCTTCACAGGCGCCCACTCTGACACCTCGCCACGTACCATGACTCGCTGCTGTCTTCCTGACAGGTATTCCCTGATCCATTGGAGTGCCTTCGCTGTTATCCCTGCCTGGTCCTCCAGCTTTTGCACTAATCTCTTGTGTGGAACTGTGTCAAACGCCTTCTTACAGTCCAAGAAAATGCAATCTACCCACCCCTCTCTCTCTTGTCTTACTGCTGCTGTCACCCTGCCATAGAACTCCAGTAGGTTTGTGACACAGGATTTCCCGTCCCTGAAACCGTGTTGGCTGTCGTTGATAAACTCATTCCTTTCTAGGTGTTCCACCACTCTTCTCCTGATAATCTTCTCCATGACTTTGCACATGTCAGTGACACTGGTCTGTAGTTTAGTGCTTCATGTCTGTCTCCTTTTTTTAAAAATTGGGACTACATTTGCTGTCTTCCATACCTAAGGTAATCTCCCTGTTTCGATAGATGTGTTGAATATAAACCATATCACGGGTGGGGTTCGAACCCGCGGTCAGAGAGTCTCAAAACTCCAGACCGTCGCGTAAGCCACTGGGTCAGCTAGCTTCAATAAGATTCATCCAACTAGGTATATTTCTACACCATAGGAAGGTTAGCATAGGCACCACTGTGTCCACAAATGCAAGTTTTTACAGACGAATCTCCCGCTAGCATGGCCGTGACGAACTCTAGCTCAAGTCCCTTCAAAGTCGTCAACATGACTCACGAAATCGTAATGACACGATTCGTCTGTAAAAACTTGCATTTGTGGACACAGTGTTGCCTATGCTTACCTTCCTATGGTGTAGAAATATACCTAGTTGTATGAATCTTATTGAAGCTAGCTGGCTCAGTGGCTTACGCGACGGTCTGGAGTTTTGAGACTCTCTGACCGCGGGTTCGAACCCCACCCGTGGTATGGTTTGTTTGTAATCGTGCCATTACGATTTCGTGAGTCATATGTTGAATATTGTTGTTAGGGGTACACATAGCGCCTCTGCTCCCTCTGGAGAGATGTTGTCTGGCCCCATCGCCTTTGAGGTATCTCGCTCACTCAGCAGCCTCTTCACTTCTTCCTCGGTTGTATGTATTGTGTCCAGCACTTGGTGGTGTACCCCACCTCTCCGTATTTCTGTCTTCTCTGTGAACACTTCTTTGAATTTCATGTTGAGTTCCTCATATACTTCGCGGTCGTTTCTTGTGATCTCTCCTCCTTCCTTCCTTAGCCTGATCACCTGGTCCTTGACTGTTGTGTTCCTCCTGATGTGGCTGTACAACAGCTTTGGGTCAGATTTGGCTTTCGCTGCTGTGTCATTTTCATATTGTCGTTGGGCCTCCCTTCTGGCTCTACGACTGCTCTCCTTATTCTCCTGGGTCCTTTCCCTTCTATACTTCTTCCATTCCCTAGCACACTTGGTTTTAGCCTCCCTGTACCTTTGGGTGAACCATGGGCTCATCCTGGCTTTTTCATTATTCCTGTTACCTTACCCTTGGGTACAAACCTCTCTTCAGCTTCCTTGCATATTGTTGTCACATATTCCAACATCTCGTTTACTGACTTCCCTGCCAGTTCTCTGTCCCAATGAACCCCGTTCAGGAAGTTCTTCATGCCCACGTAGTCCCCTGTCTTGTAGTTTGGCTTCATTCGTCCAGCACTTCTTGCTTCCCCCTCCACTTGTAACTCTACTGTGTACTCAAAGCTTAAATGATCACTGGCCCCAAGGGATCTTTCATACGTGATGTCCTCAATATCTGCACTACTCAAGGTGAATATTAGGTCCAGTCTCGCTGGTTCATCCTCTCCTTTCTCTCTGGTAGTGTTCCTTACGTGTTACGTGTTGGTGTGTGTATTCACCTAGTTGTACTCACCTAGTTGTGGTTGCAGGGGTCGATTCACAGCTCTTGGCCCCGCCTCTTCACTGGCCGTTACTGAGTCACTCTACCCGCTCCATGAGCTTTATCATACCTCTCTATAAAGCTATGTATGGATCCTGCCTCCAATACATCACTTCCCAGACTATTCCACTTCCTGACAACTTTGTAACTGAAGAAATACTTCCTAACATCCCTGTGGTTCATCTGAGTCTTCAACTTCCAACTGTGTCCCTTGTTGTTGTGTCCCATCTATGGAACATTCTGTCTCTGTCAACCTTGTCGATTCCTCTCAGTATTTTATATGTCGTTATCATATCCCCCCTATCTCTCCTGTCTTCCAATGTCGTCAGGTAGATTTCCCGTAACCTCTCCTCGTAGGATATATCCTTAGCTCCGGGTACGTGAGGGTTACAAATTGGCGCTGTATACTCCAGTATGGGCCTAACGTACACAGTGTACAGGGTCCTGATTGTACTCACCTATTTGTACTCACCTATTTGTGGTTGCAGGGGTCGATTCATAGCTCCTGGCCTCGCCTCTTCACTGATTGCTACTAGGTCCTCTCTCTCCCTGCTCCATGAGCTTTATCAAACCTCGTCTTAAAACTATGTATGGTTCCTGCCTCCACTACGTCGCTTTCTAGGCTATTCCACTTCCTGACAACTCTATGACTGAAGAAATACTTCCTAACATCCCTTTGACTCATAGGAGTCTTCAACTTCCAATTGTGACCCCTTGTTTCTGTGTCCCCTCTCTGGAACATCTTGTCTCTGTCCACCTTATCTATTCCTCGCAGTATTTTATATGTCGTTATCATGTCTCCCTAACCCTCCTGTCCTCTAGTGTCGTCAGGCCGATTTCCTTAACCTTTGTGTGTTAGTTACATTTTGTCTGGCATGTCGTTTGACATAGGCTGTCTGTGTCGTTAGGTGATGTGAAAAGTGCGTGTATGCAAACCTTCGAAAGTTATCGTCAGAATAGTTTACCCTGGCACTTCCGTCCGTGTGAGAATTAATTCCATTCAGAGATAGATTTATATCCGCCATATCTATCGTTGGCAAAGAAGTAAAACCAATCTATTTTCAGAGATTGTAAAGGTGGGGAAGTGTGTGTGTGTGTGTGTGTGTGTGTGTGTGTGTGTGTGTGTGTGTGTGTGTGTGTGTGTGTCTGGGTGTGTGTGAGTGTGTACTCACCTATTTGTGGTTGCAGGGGTCGATTCATAGCTCCTGGCCTCGCCTCTTCACTGTTCACTACTAGGTCCTCTCCCTGCTTTACAAACCTCGTCTTAAAAGTACGTATGGTTCCTGCCAGACTATTCCACTTCCTGACAACTCTATGACTAAAGAAATACTTCCTAACATCCCTTTGACTCATCTGAATATTCAACTTCCAATTTTGACCCCATGTTTCTGTGTCCCATTTCTGGAACATCCTGTCTCTGTCCACCTTGTCAATTCCTCGGAGTATTTTGTATGTCGTTATCATGTCTCTCCCTAACCCTCCTGTCCTCCAGCGTCGTCAGGCCGATTGTGTGAGTGGGTGTTAGTTAGTTAGTTAGTTACCATTTTGTCCTAGGCACATGTCGATTAGACATGTGCCTAGGACAAAATGTTGTATCTCTTGACGTACGTACGTACGTACGTGTGTGTGTGTGTACTCAACTAGTTGTGGTTGCAGGGGTCGATTCATAGCTCCTGGCCCCGAGTCATAGCTCCTGGCCCCTGTGTGTGTGTGTGTGTGTGTGTGTGTACTCTCACCTAGTTGTGGTTGCAGGGGTCGAGTCATAGCTCCTGGTGTGTGTGTGTGTGTGTTTTCTATCAAGAAACCTTCCATGTGTGTGTGTGTGTGTGTGTGTGTGTGTGTGTGTTTGTGTGTGCACTCGCCTCAGTGTCTTTGCAAGGGTCCAGACTCCAGTCCTGACCTTGCTGCTTAACATCAAAAGATGAGCAGCATTCACTGGTCCCTGTCCTCCTGTGCCTTGTCGTACCTACTCTTGCAACTGTGCATGGCGCGTACATCCACCACCTCCACACGCAGCTCACTCCGCTTGTTTACCTTCCTGAGACTGGACTAGTGTTTCCTAACAGCTCCTTGTATTTATACCTCATCTCGGCTTCTACCTATGATATCCGGCTCCTAATTTAACAAGATTTATCTCCGTATTCCATAACCCCCGCCCACTGTACTTCAGTGCACGCGACTGGAATAGTGCAGAGTGCGGCATGAGTTTATGCTGCAGATAATGTATTAGTGTCGAAGATTTGAAATAAATCAGACGAGATCTTCACAAGTGACTATTTGGAAACTAAAAAGACAGCAAATTTCTTTAATGAAAATAATAAATTAGGACATTTACAGCCCTTATCTAATTCAAACCAAACCTAACCTAAACTGATCTAACTTAACCTAACTAATCTTTCTATGGAGACCAATAACCGTAAATACACAAGCACACTAAGCACGATGCCCCTCAAAGAAAAGTTACGTTATTAAAGATAATCAGTTACGAAGCGACGCTCGGAAATTCTCACATGAAAAAAAAATGCATTTTAATATTTTTTTTTTCAAATTTCTTACATAAGAAAAACAAACTGGGACCTACACAGGTCAAACTCAATTCAAATTTTTCTCTAGTTAAGAGTGACCAGCTTCTAAGAAATTGAGAAAGTAAATAAGCTTTATTTAAGTTTATGGTACAAATACAAATTCTTAGCAGTGTTCATGAGAGCACACACATCTTATAGACACATGAATGTACATTATATAGATTTAAGCCAGGATAACCCATTAAAGTGAAACATTGTGGCTTCCGATCAAGAGAGACACTCTCCACTTATTTCACTGAAATCAGTTTGATTAACAAAACTGTCACATTAAAACATACAAAATCTAAAACCGAGGCGATGTTTCCTCAGCGTTAGAAGTTTCAAGCTGACCTGAAGATGCATTTTCCAGTTATTGTACTGAATGCAACTAAATTTGAAGCTGTTGCAACCATTTTTTGCGATGCATCAGCCATGATGCATCGTAAACTACCAGCGGTGTCTCCTAGCTGTGCCATAGCTCGGTTGGTAGCGCACTCTGTTCACAAATTGAGGTCCGTGGTTCGATATCCCCGGTACGGGTGTAAACATAAGGGCGTGTTTGCTTAAGACACCTGATGTCCATATTCACCTAGCAGTAAGTAGGTACTTGGGTGTTAGTTAACTGGTGTGGGTCGCATCCTGGAAACAAAATTGATTAAATTTGCTCGAAATACTCTCCATAACAAGGGGACTTTCTATAAAGCATGTCATTGATGTCAGCTATGGTCTGTATAAGTTGTATCATGTACTGGTAGAAATAAATATTATTATTATTATTATTATTATTATTATTATTATTATTATTATTATTATTATTATTATTATTATTATTATTATCAGCGGAAATGTTTTGAAGTTTTTTTAGTTACTGAACGAAAATCAACATCAAAACACACACCAGGGCTGAAGATTTGAAGCCGATCAGAAGAGGCATTCTCCAGGTATCGCACGGATTCCAAGTTTTATAAATTAAAAAAAAAAATAAAAAAGTTATTTGTGTTCTGTGAACTAACTTAGTAAACTGACAAAGTTGCCCGCACTCAAACTAAACTTAACAGGCGCTACCCTATGAGATGCGCACTAAAAATGGCTTGGGACTAAAAGAGACTTGCCTAGTATGGGCCAGTAGTCCTGCTGTAGTGTTCCTCCTCTCTTGAATTCCACGTCATCGTGGAATTCAGAGGCATCTTAGTCTTGAATGTGTTAAGCCACGCTTCAGGGAGCCAGTCCAGGAGACTGCTTCAGGGAGCCAGTCCAGGAGATTGCTGGTGACGGGTCACACAACTCTGGTCACCGGACACCTGCACCAGTCAGTTGTTCCTAAGTTACCTTTCATCTGGCGTTGATAAGTTGAAGGTGGTCGGATGAGCCGTTCTCGTGTTGTGAGCGGAATAAAAGCCATGACTTGGAAGGCTTGGGCGACCACTGGACGATCCTCTTCAAGGACATCGAACTGTGAACCAGGAATGTAAATCATAACAGCAGAGAGAGAGAGAGAGAGAGAGAGAGAGAGAGGGGGGGGGGGTTGTCGAGGCCGGCTCGGAGGCCGACTAGGAGAACGAATAGGAGGACGAGTAGGAGAATGACTAAGACGAATAAGAGGACGACTATGACGACTAGAAGGACGAGTAGGAGGACGACTGAGACGACTAGGAGGATGACTATGAGGACGACAAGGAGGACGACTAAGAAGACGACAAGGAGGACGACTAAGAGGACGACTATGAGGAGGACGAAGCAGCAGGAAGCGTCGAGAACAAACTCAGAGTATCTTGGGAGGAATCTTGAGGGACAATTTTACTTCGTCTTGTTGCTGCGTCACGACTTGACGTATCTCGTTCAAACTCAGGCGCTGCCCAAGATATATGCTACCCTCCCCCCCTCCCCTCCACCCCCCCCCCTCCCCTACCCCGTGTCTAGTGTGGAGGGGGGAGGGCAGGGAAGGAGATGCTTGAGAAGATTGAGAGAGAGAGAGAGAAAGAGAGTGAGTCAACCACTTTCTGCTCTCTCTCTCTCTCTCTCTCTCTCTCTCTCTCTCTCTCTCTCTCTCTCTCTCTCTCTCTCTCTTCTCTCTCTCTCTCTCTCTCTCTACACACACACACACACACACTGCTATTATCAATCTCTGCCTATAATTTCTCGATCACTCCATAGAAATCCCCTATAATCAGCAATAATCTCTGACGATTATACGATCACAGAGGTGTATCAGCTCGCCCAAACATGTCAGAGGAAACCCACGCCCACGCCCACCGCCAGGGGGTGCGCGGGCGTCTGGGCGGCAGCTCCAGAAAATACATGGTTGCTGGGGCGTGAGATTGCATTAAATTGTATAAGTTGTATAGAATTGTATTAAATTGGAAGAGGCGAGCAGCAGCTGTGATGAAGATTCTTCTTCTCTCTCTCTCTCTCTCTCTTTCTCTCAGCTAGGTGGCCTCTTCACCATGTTTGGATCAAAACGTGATTATTTACTGTAGAGAGAGAGAGAGAGAGAGAGAGAGAGAGAGAGAGAGAGAGAGAGAGAGAGAGAGAGAGAGAGAGAGAGAGAGAGAGAGAGAGAGAGAGAGAAATGAGAAATATTGAACTTCAGATTGAGATTATCTTTCAGTCTTACCCCCCTCCCGTCGACATTTATTTCATCATCACTTTCTATATTTTCACTCTACTTTCACCCAACTTTCACTCTCGGTTGAACTCTCTCTCTCTCTCACATTCTTCCCTTTCTTTTGCATTTTGAGAGCTTCCTTAAATCTGTCCCTCCTGCCCCTTCTCCCAACTGGGAGAATACAGTGTACCATCTGGGGAAAACAGTGTACCATCTGGGGAAAACAGTGTACCATCTGGGGTTCAAAAAGAACTTAAAGAAATATTACAAAACACCAGAGATGAACCATTACTCTAAACTGTTCTATATGATAGTTACACAGTGGGAACATCAGCAGTGTGCTGCTACACTATTCTATATGATAGTTACACAGTGGGAACATCAGCAGTGTGCTGCTACACTATTCTTTATGATAGTTACACAGTGGGAACATCAGCAGTGTGCTGCTACACTATTCTTTATGATAGTTACACAGTGGGAACATCAGCAGTGTGCTGTTACACTATTCTGTATGATAGTTACACAGTGGGAACATCAGCAGTGTGCTGTTACACTATTCTGTATGATAGTTACACAGTGGGAACATCAGCAGTGTGCTGCTACACTATTCTGTGTGATAGTTACACAGTGGGAACATCAGCAGTGTGCTGCTACACTATTCTATATGATATTTGAGCAGCTTATAAATGACAACAATAACACAAGCATTCAGGAACTTTGAACTATGGCCCGTTCCATACACTCTTGCCTAAGATGTGCCTTTCACTTTCTCGAGTATTCAGCACCTGTGGAAAACCCTCACCTACCAAATAAAGGACAAAGAAATATAACCAGGCAGGTGCATGAATTGAAAGGACTGAGCAGTGAGAGAAATAAAACGTTGAGAAAATGAGATGTTATGATCAGTACATAGAAAATACTCAGTGGCATAGAGATCTGAAGGATGGTTTCTACTGAATGTCTTATATTCCGTTTCGGGTTCTATTTCCTCCATCTTTCGTACTGGAGGGCCTGAAAAGCGTCTTTTTTTTAATCATCATATTGTTGTCTGAGGTCGACTGGAAAACTTCAATTGTATTCACCTGAAGATTTGCTATGTCTTCGACGGACGTTATTCTCGTAGAGATTCTGGCGTCATCCGAAAAGGATGTTACGGAGCTAATGATGTAAGTTCTTGTCTTTGTAGTATGTTAAAAGAAGAAATACAAGTGGGAGCGCCTTGAACAGTGCTTTTCAC
Organism: Cherax destructor; assembly: GCA_009830355.1. Classification (NCBI taxonomy): domain Eukaryota; kingdom Metazoa; phylum Arthropoda; class Malacostraca; order Decapoda; family Parastacidae; genus Cherax; species Cherax destructor. The sequence goes on along the minus strand of WNWK01001056.1, from coordinate 234,144 downwards.
TGTGGTAGCCTTCGATTTCACTGTTTAGTACTACTACTACTACTACTACTACTACTACTACTACTACTACTACTGATATTACTACAACTCTGTGTTCTATTTGTTAGTAACTTAAATATCCATCTGAACACTATACCAATTATTCCTTGTGTATGCATTTTGTGTTCCCACACCATGGTGGTATTTATCGAAGGCTTCTGCAAAATCATTTTACACTACATCATCGTTCAGACTGTCTGCCAGTGCATCCAGGACCATAACTAGCAATTGGTCTATCAACTTTGAAGGGCAGGAGCGACCTGCTTTACACGCATGCTGTCCTGGACTGTGAAATTGTTGCGATTCCATGTGATCTACAGTCTTGATTTCCAGAATCTCTTCCAGGTTATTCACGACTGCTTTACTGACACCTTTGTGAAATGGGGCAGCGTCTGTGGATTTTTAAATGACTGTGGGATGACACCTGTGTCCAGTCCCCTTCTCCACAGAATACTGAAGTCCAGAAGTAATGGTTCCTCGCAATTTTGTCGATGAATATGGAGTTCAGGGTTCTGGCCTGGTTAAGGATGCATGGACATGATGTCAACTGATGATAGGGCAGCATCATAAATTATGGAGATGTCGGCAGTGTTTTGAGTCGCCATCATGAGGAAATTGATGAGGATCTTTGATCTGTAGAATAGTAAAGTTGGACCGAAACGTTGTTATAAGTTTCTCTCTCCTGTGTGCGTGTTATTGGTGTATTGTTCCAGTCACGGTATTGTTCCAGTCACGGTATTGTTCCAGTCACGGTATTGTTCCAGTCACGGTATTGTTCCAGTCACGGTATTGTTCCAGACACGGTATTGTTCCAGTCACGGTATTGTTCCAGTCACGGTATTGTTCCAGTCACGGTATTGTTCCAGTCACAGTATTGTGACTTATTGTTCATTATGAGTAGTTTGCTGAACACGGGTTCGCAGTGTGACTCATACAAGCTCTTCCAGGGCGTTGAGAAGAGCCAGTGAGCATGGTTGGAAGGTGCCACCAGGGCGTTGAGAAGAGCCAGTGAGCATGGTTGGAAGGTGCCACCAGGGCGTTGAGAAGAGCCAGTGAGCATGGTTGGAAGGTGCCACCAGGGCGTTGAGAAGAGCGAGTGAGCATGGTTGGAAGGTGCCACCAGGGTGTTGAGAAGAGCGAGTGAGCATGGTTGGAAGGAGCCACCAGGGTGCTGAGAAGAGCCAGTGAGCATGGTTGGAAGGAGCCACCAGGGCGTTGAGAAGAGCGAGTGAGCATGGTTGGAAGGTGCCACCAGGGTGTTGAGAAAAGCGAGTGAGCATGTTTGGAAGGAGCCACCAGGGTGTTGGGAAGAGCCAGTGAGCATGGTTGGAAGGAGCCACCAGGGTGTTGGGAAGAGCCAGTGAGCATGGTTGGAAGGAGCCACCAGGGTGTTGGGAAGAGCCAGTGAGCATGGTTGGAAGGTGACACCAGGGCGTTGAGAAGAGCGAGTGAGCATGGTTGGAAGGTGCCACCAGGGCGTTGAGAAGAGCCAGTGAGCTTGGTTGGAAGGAGCCACCAGGGTGTTGGGAAGAGCCAGTGAGCATGGTTGGAAGGTGACACCAGGGCGTTGAGAAGAGCGAGTGAGCATGGTTGGAAGGTGCCACCAGGGCGTTGAGAAGAGCGAGTGAGCATGGTTGGAAGGTGCCACCAGGGTGTTGAGAAGAGCCAGTGAGCATGGTTGGAAGGAGCCACCAGGGTGTTGGGAAGAGCGAGTGAGCATGGTTGGAAGGAGCCACCAGGATGTTGGGAACAGCCAGTGAGCATGGTTGGAAGGAGCCACCAGGGTGTTGAGAAGAGCGAGTGAGCATGGTTGGAAGGTGCCACCAGGGCGTTGAGAAGAGCCAGTGAGCATGGTTGGAAGGTGCCACCAGGGCGTTGAGAAGAGCGAGTGAGCATGGTTGGAAGGTGCCACCAGGGTGTTGAGAAGAGCGAGTGAGCATGGTTGGAAGGAGCCACCAGGGTGTTGAGAAGAGCCAGTGAGCATGGTTGGAAGGAGCCTCCAGGATGTTGGGAACAGCCAGTGAGCATGGTTGGAAGGTGCCACCAGGGTGTTGAGAAGAGCCAGTGAGCATGGTTGGAAGGAGCCACCAGGGTGCTGAGAAGAGCCAGTGAGCATGGTTGGAAGGTGCCACCAGAGTGTTGAGAAGAGCCAGTGAGCATGGTTGGAAGGTGCCACCAGGGTGTTGAGAAGAGCCAGTGAGATGTTTGGAAGGAGCCACCAGGGTGTTGAGAAGAGCCAGTGAGCATGGTTGGAAGGAGCCACCAGAGTGTTGAGAAGAGCCAGTGAGCATGGTTGAAAGGTGCCACCAGGGTGTTGAGAAGGCCAGTGAGCATGGTTGGAAGGAGCCACCAGGGTGTTGAGAAGAGCCAGTGAGCATGGTTGGAAGGAGCCACAAGGGTGTTGAGAAGAGCCAGTGAGCATGGTTGGAAGGAGCCACACGGTGGAAGTGGACTATGTACAGGGGCCCAGAAACATATGACGGATGACAGTTGAAAGGCTCGAACAAGAACTAAGAGCTTTACACTAACAATACAACCCTCCACAACACAACCTCTAAAACACAACCCTCACAACACAACCCTCCACAACACAACCCTCACAACACAACCCTCACAACACAACCCTCACAACACAACACTCACAACACAACCCTCACAACACAACCCTCCACAACACAACCCTCACAACACAACCCTCACAACACAACCCTCCACAACACAACCCTCACAACACAACCCTCACAACACAACCCTCACAACACAATCCTCACAACACAACCCCCACAACACAACCCTCACAACGCAACCCCCACAATACAACCCCAAACACAACCCTCACAACGCAACCCCACAACACAACCCCCACAACACAATCCTCACAACACAACCCTCACAACACAATACTCACAACACAACCCTCACAACACAACTCTCACAACACAACCCCCAACACAACCCTCACAACACAACCCTCACAACACAACTCTAACAACACAACCCTCACAACACAACTCTCATAACACAACCCCCACAACACAACCCTCACAACACAACCCTCACAACACAACCCTCACAACACAACCCTCACAACACAACCCTCACAACACAACCCCCACAACACAACCCTCACAACACAACCCTCACAACACAACCCTCACAACTCAACCCTCAGAACACAACCCTCACAACACAACCCTCACAACACAACCCTCACAACTCAACCCTCACAACACAATCCTCACAACACAACCCCCACAACACAGCCCTCACAAAGCAACCCCACAACACAACCCCCAACACAACCCTCACAACGCAACCCCCACAACACAACCCCCACAACACAATCCTCACAACACAACCCCACACCACAACCCTCACAACACAACCCTCAATACACAACCTCACCACAACCCTCACAACACAACCCCACAACACAACCCTCACAACACAACCCCCACAACACAACCCTCACAACACAACCCTCACAACACAACCCTCACAACACAACCCTCACAACACAACCCTCACAACACAACCCTCACAACACAAACCCCCCACACCACAACCTCCCAGAATAATCTCCCAAAATTCAGAAGAAAACGTCAGAGAGAAGTTGGTCAGGCAGAGAGTAGTTCCTTGTTTGTCTTGCTTTGTTAAGATGCTCTGGGGGAAGCAAGTTTGTAATTAGCGATCCGGAAATGCTCTCCCGATTTTTGCAAGTAGTTGGGATGTGGTTGTTGGGCCGATTTGTTGTTGTGTGAATTTAATTGAAAGGGATTTGAGGGGAGACCGTTTTCTTTATCTTTCCTGGGTGATGGTTGATGGGAGGGGGGGGAGGTTTGAGGAGATGCCAGTCAATTCTCGTCTCTACTCAATTAATCTTAATTATCCTCAACTCCCAGCAGGCGCTGTATGACCCTTATGAGTCATGATAGAATAATAATAATAATAATAATAATAATAATAATAATAATTAATAATAATAATAATAATAATAATAATAATAATAATAATAATAATAATAATTAATAATAATACTTATAATCAATAATAATACTTATTACTATCATTATTATTTTTATTAATATTATTATTATTATTATTATTATTATTATTATTATTATTATTATTATTATTATTATTATCTTGAAATCGAGTTGAAATTCTCTCATGAAAGTGGAAATTGCTTAGAAATCTCTCCTTAAATTTAATATATAATCTTCAACTGATTTTTCGTTTTTCCAAATCCAATCAAATCTTATTTTGAAACGACTGTCTTTTATTTATTCCCACATTGTTTGCTTCGATTTGTATTTTTCAATGGACGTAACAAAAATTTACTCAGAAGGTAAAAGTTGAAGAACACAATGCTGGTGTCTAGGGAATTAAATGCCAGAAATCTCGGAATTGTGTGTTTGGATTCGAGTCACCGTTTGCTTAAGATTTCTTGGTGTTTGTCATCCTCTGCTTGTTTACTGACAGTGTTACCTTTGATGCTTTAATGTGTTTGTTTTTTTATTGGCAACAGTGCTGAGTGATCTACCAGGTCACAGTGCTGAGTGACCTACCAGGTCACAGTGCTGAGTGACCTACCAGGTCACAGTGCTGAGTGACCTACCAGGTCACAGTCGTGATCACTTGGGTCACAGTGCTGATCACCTAGGTCACACTGCTGATCCCCTTGGTCACAGTGGTGATCACCTAGGTCACAGTGATCACCTAGGTCACAGTGATCACCTAGGTCACAGTGGTGATCACTTAGGTCACAGTGGTGATTACCTAGATCACAGTGGTGAACGCCTAGGTCACAGTGGTGAACGCCTAGGTCACAGTGATCACCTAGGTCACAGTAGGGGAGACCCAACTGTCCTATTATATAACGTACTTTAATTTCGACGCGCTGGACGGGTGAGCCAGCGGAAGGCTTTCATCATATGACTAAAGACTCCCCCAAAAAAAAGAATATAAAAAACCCATGGTGTTCCTCGCTGTTGTTTTTGGTTTGACTATTGTCAACTCTTTCAGTGTGTCCGTTCGTCTCTTATGTGTATCAGATATATATATATATATATATATATATATATATATATATATATATATATATATATATATATATATATATTTTTTAAAATAGGTGTGTGTATATATGTGTGAGTGTGTGTGTGTGTGTGTGTGTGTGTGTGTGTGTTGTGTGTGTGTGCGTTTGTGTGTGTTGTGTGTGTGTGTGTGTGTGTGTGTGTGTGTGTGTGTGTGTGTATGTGTTGTGTATGTGTGTGTTTGTGTGTGTGTGTAGCAAATTATGTATCAAATAATATCTGTTTTTGTATATATTAATATTTCTATGCCTCCATGTATTTCTTTAAGGGGCAAAGCATCAATATTTGTCTCTTTCAAAAAGTCAATTTCAAAATTTTCGTCTCTTTCGAAAATTTTGCGACTTCAAGTTATTTCAAACTATTCACATGTATTGGATATTTTTTTTAACAGTTTTTCAGCCGGTTTGAAACTGTTTCACAAAGTTTAGATGAGTTTCAAGAGTTAAATTGATTTTATGAGGTTTCGGATATCGTCAAACGATTTATAATGACGTCAAGTCGTTATCAACTGTTTCAATTACGGTCCGAACGACTTCAAATGATTTCGAACGGCCCTCGTATCGACTGGCCCGAGTTTGAGGTCGTCCTCGACCAACTTAATTTGTTGATGTGATGCTGTCAGCCACAGAGGTTGTTAAGCTGACCAGGTAGTCAAGTAAGCTTTGTCCGCCTTGAAGAGGGGGTTGGATCGCCACTGTGGGATCAGAAGACACAAAGAGGCCATGGACGGGTTCGGAGACTCACGGAAGCCATTATGCATTCCTGAATCCAATTTGACCCGTTAAGGTAATTGGTTTATTGATTTTTTTAACTCTGAATGCATCCTCTCGTCTGTCTGTGTCTCTCTCATCTACGGTCAGTGTTTTTTTACGAACTTCATTCGCTAACTGTATATTTATATAGCACTAAAATTTATTAGTCTTAACAAGAGAGTAGTGACACAATTTGTAACTATAATTATTAATAATAATATATTAATAATATTACAAAAAATAATAATGATGATAATAATTAATAATTAATAATAATATTAATAATTATAATAATAATCTCCCAGGAGGAGTTTTAATAAAATAAAACTAGTAAAATACATAATACGAAAAATTAAAAAAGGCTTCAAGGACAAATACTGAGAATTCTCCTTGAAGCTGATTCAGTAGTCCACTTCTCCTGCCACAAATAATATATATTTTATTAAGTAAGACAGAGGTGAAGGATTTTCAGAGACAGTAATTTGAGGTTTATGGATGGTTTCTTGGTTTAATTACCCGCTTGTTAAGCTCGCCACGAAAGGGAAATGGAATGGTGGAGTAATTAGTGTTTGGCTATGTCCTCGAGTCTGGTTGTTCGTCTCTCTCTCGCTCTCTCTCTCTCTCTTTCTTTCTCTCACTCTCTCTCTTCACAATATTGCTCAGTGTTTACGCTCGTGTGTCAACATATTGTAAAAGAGATTTTGCTTTGATCCTGATGCAGCGTGGGAAGTTGATTTGCAGGTCAAGGCAGGAGATATAGGTCACAGGTCAAGGTCGCAAGTAGAGGTCATAAGTAAAGGTCACAGGTCAAGATCACAGGTCAATATAAAAGCAGATTCTCAGTATTTCCCCACAACAGAGGAGTCCGTGTTCCTCTTACCTTAAGTTTGTTAATGTTTATCAGATTGTTACCTTAAGTTCATTATTTTTATCAGATTGTTACCTTAAGTTCATTATTTTTATCAGATTGTTACCTTAAGTTCATTATTTTTATCAGATTGTTACCTTAAGTTCATTGTTTTTTTTTAGATTGTTACCTTAAGTTCATATTTTTTCAGATTGTTACCTTAAGTTCATTATTTTTATCAGATTGTTACCTTAATTTCATTATTTTTATCAGATTGTTACCTTAATTTCATTATTTTTATCAGATTGTTACCTTAATTTCATTATTTTTATCAGATTGTTACCTTAATTTCATTATTTTTATCAGATTGTTACCTTAATTTCATTATTTTTATCAGATTGTTACCTTAATTTCATTATTTTTATCAGATTGTTACCTTAATTTCATTATTTTTATCAGATTGTTACCTTAATTTCATTATTTTTATCAGATTGTTACCTTATTTGTGCATTGTTCCAGTCCAAATATTGCCGGGACTTAATTAAAGTTCATTTAGGGAGCAAGTCAAGCAACTTGAAACTCGAGCTTGGGTAAGCCAGTGTGGTCAGTTCTGAGAACCTTCCCTGTCTTACAGTAAGCCACCGATGAAAATTTGAAGCCGATAGGTTGAGGCGTTCTCAAGTTATAAACGAAAACCTCTGAGGAAGACAACAAAGTCTTCAACCAGTTTTAGGTATTCCATCAGGGATAACCGATTATAGTCTTTCATTACCCGGTCATGTGAAATTATAGTGTTGTATTACCCGGTCATGTGAGAATATAGTGTTGTATCTTCCAGTCAAGTGAAATTATAGTCTTGTATTATACATTACCTACAACATGAAGAATGAGACACATGAACAACATCTGGGTATGTTTACTTGTAGACGTTTCGCCCTCCACTGGCTTTATCAATACAATACAAGGACGTAATGTGAAGATTGTTGAACTATATGCAAAAGATGAGGTAATCAGTCCTCTGTGTTGAAGTTGGTGAGGAGCACCTTAGTCTTCAATACTCTTCACCAACTCCAAGGCTGAGGTACTGATTGCCTCACCTTTTGTATATAGTTTTACGTACTTAACATTATGTCCCTGTATTGATAAAGCCACCGGACGGAGAAACGTCTACAAGAAAAGATACCCAAATGTTACACGTGTCTAATTCTTCAGTGTTGTATAACTCAGTCTGTGAAATCTGCATACAAGAGGAGAATTAGATGAAGCTAAACACATGTATCAGGGTAACTCGGCAATCAGGAAGGAAACACATCTGAAAACAAAAGCTAATCGCTAATCCCCTAAAAGAATCCCAACCAATTAACTCGTACCTGTTGAAGGCTTAAATACCTCGGCGTAAAAATGACCTTGTCTGGCTATTATGTGTTTATAATTAACCCCTCTTTACTCGGACTTAACCTGGCATTAGTAATTGCACTGATGGGGAAGCGTTACACCCGTGAGCCGCCAGTCTCCGGGCGTTAGCTAAGGTATAACTAACTTGAACTTAGTGGTACTGATAGTCATTTGTTCTTATATTGAGTACTGGGTCGTATTCAGGCGTTTATAATCTTTAATTTGGTGTTTAATGCAATAACGTTGTGTGGGTCATTCAGTGCCGGGACTGCTGGAGGCTCGAGCAGACGTCCGCTCATCACCAGAGATGATAGTCAGTTTTGATGATTTCCTCAGTTGCTTATAGCTTGTACTGATTCATCTTTAAACCTTTATGCAGTTAGAAGTCCATAGTTGTGGTTTTAGAAATCTGTTTTTCTTTCAGTATTTCTGGTTCTCTTGAAGCACTGCTTTTGAATTGAGGTTAGATTTTACCAGTTAAGTGGATAGTTTATTGTGCATCTCGTAACTGTCCTGTGGGTTGGGGTGGTTAGTTTATTATGCACTTCGTATCTATCCTGTGGTAGTGGCTAGTTTACTGTGCACCTAACACAACGCATTTAGATCTGTGTTTATTTCCTTATAGACATTTAGTAAGTTTCGTGTTTTCAGCGTTTTGGATTCTTCTAAGGGAGTCTTGATCGCGTCGGTGTTAAACGGGAGGGCACTCGACTGTCAGATAGCGCCAGCGGAACTGGAGCGTATATATACGCCATAAACGCCTGCGTCATTAAGGCAGGGTTTTCACAAGCCTTCCCTCACTTCCCCTTTCCTCTTCTCCCTTTCCCTTTCTCCCCTTAGAGCTCACTGGGGCATTTAATCACTGCCTTAATTAGATACACACTGAAGAGGTCGCTCTCTCTCACTCTGCCTCTTCCCCCTCCTCCTCCTCCTCCCTCCTTCAATAGAGGAAGGGAGAGGGGGAGGGAAAAAGAGAGAAAAAAGGAAAAGATAAAAATTCAAGGCTAGCGCCATTATATATTCTAGGCTCATAATGACTATTGATTATCTAATATATATATATATATATATATATATATATATATATATATATATATATATATATATATATATGCATGACAAACCACGGGGTAAAAATCTTTAGCTCAAGTACTTTCACACTTCTCAGTGTGAACTCTCTCTCCTGCTTTAGTTGCTCTCTTGCAACATTGCAAAGCTCCTGATGACGCAATGAGAAGTGTGAAAGTACTTGAGCTAAAGATTTCCACCCCCTCCCGTGGTTTGTCTTGCATAGTTAAGATCGCCTGTCTGCGATTGTTTGCAATTATATATATATATATATATATATATATATATATATATATATATATATATATATATATATATATATATATATATATATAGGTAAAATTGGTCAATTAGTAAGAACTTATTTAAAGTTTAGTTCTTTCTAAAATTTTATCTTATACACTCAAAAATATACTTTTTCATTTATGTTAATATAAAAATTAATGATTTTGTACCAAAAGAACCTTAGAAAACTTAGATAATCTTATTATAACAAGCGCAATTTTATTTAGCCTAATCCATTTAAATATATTTTGTATAATTTTACAATTATTTAATAATAAACAAACACAATGAAATTATTTTTTTCGTTAGATTCAGAATGATTTTTGGTCAGGCTGACACTACTGAAGTCTCCCAGCTCAGTCTGACACTACTGAAGTTTTCCAGCTCAGTCTGACACTACTGGTCTCCCAGCTCAGTCTGACACTACTGAAGTCTCCCAGTTCAGGCTGACACTACTGAAGTCTCACAGTTCAGGTTGACACTACTGAAGTCTCCCAGCTCAGTCTGACACTACTGAAGTCTCCCAGTTCAGGCTGACACTACTGAAGTCTCCCAGTTCAGGCTGACACTACTGAAGCCTCACAGTTCAGGCTGACACTACTGAAGTCTCACAGTTCAGGTTGACACTACTGAAGTCTTCCAGTTCAGGCTGACACTACTGAAGTCTCCCATTTCAGACTGACACTACTGAAGTCTCCCAGTTCAGGCTGACACTACTGAAGTCTCCCAGTTCAGGCTGACACTACTGAAGTCTCACAGTTCAGGCTGACACTACTGAAGTCTCCCAGTTCAGGCTGACACTACTGAAGTCTCCCAGTTCAGGCTGACACTACTGAAGTCTCCCAGTTCAGGCTGACACTACTGAAGTCTCACAGTTCAGGTTGTTGACACTACTGAAGTCTCCCAGCTCAGTCTGACACTACTGAAGTCTCCCAGCTCAGGCTGACACTAATGAAGTCTCCCAACTCAGGCTGACACTACTGAAGTCTCCCTGCTCAGGCTGACACTACTGAAGTCTCCCAGCTAAGGTGACATGTTTCAACACCTTGCATGAGCACCATCCTGAGTGATGGAATATGACAGGGAAACACAGCTAGCTCTTGTCCCCACTGTGTAACTATCATACAGAATAGTGTAGCAGCACACTGCTGGTGTTCCCACTGTGTAACTATCATACAGAATAGTGTAGCAGCACACTGCTGATGTTCCCACTGTGTAACTATCATACAGAATAGTGTAGCAGCACACTGCTGATGTTCCCACTGTGTAACTATCATACAGAATAGTGTAGCAGCACACTGCTGATGTTCCCACTGTGTAACTATCATACAGAATAGTGTAGCAGCACACTGCTGATGTTCCCACTGTGTAACTATCATACAGAATAGTGTAGCAGCACACTGCTGATGTTCCCACTGTGTAACTATCATATAGAATAGTGTAGCAGCACACTGCTGATGTTCCCACTGTGTAACTATCATATAGAATAGTGTAGCAGCACACTGCTGATGTTCCCACTGTGTAACTATCATATAGAATAGTGTAGCAACACACTGCTGGTGTTCCCACTGTGTAACTATCATACAGAATAGTGTAGCAGCACACTGCTGGTGTTCCCACTGTGTAACTATCATACAGAATAGTGTAGCAGCACACTGCTGGTGTTCCCACTGTGTAACTATCATATAGAATAGTGTAGCACCACACTGCTGCACTATTCCTCCTCTCTTTCCTCCTCCCCTCCCTCCTCCCCTTCCTCTTACACGTCTCTAAACCTCTTTCTCCCCGCACAGTTCCAATCAAGTATCCACTAATCCCTTTACTACTTCCCCTTACACTCCTTTGCTTCTCCTTCCCCTCCTCTCTACCCTTCTTTACTACTGCCTCCCTTACCCCCCTCTCCATCCTCTCTCACCTTATCTCTCCTCATTTTACTCCTTACTATTCCCTCTCACTTGTAAAATTCTTCTTCTTCCTTCTCTTCCCGTTTTACCTCTTTTCCTATTCCCATTTTCTCTTCGCATTCCTGCCTCTCTCTTCTCATTCCCACTTCTCTCGTTCTTCTCATTCCCACTTCTCTCGTTCTTCTCATTCCCGCTTCTCTCTCTCTTCTCATTCCCACTTCTCTACCTTCTCACTTCCACTTCTCTCTCTTCTTCTCT
>WNWK01001056.1:195000-217500 GCA_009830355.1 Cherax destructor | reverse complement strand
TCCTGGGGGTAGTATTATACCTGAGATAGAGCTGGGCATGTAAATGAGCTGAGGTAAGATAATAGCTCTTAGCTTGTAAATTCGATTTGCGTAAATAACAAATAATAAATATAACAATCCTTCCGTGCAAGCGTCAAGCAGAACAAATAAAATTGAAACTCGTCAGGCCTTAAACAGGAGGAAATTGGTGTAGATCGTTAGTCTCCACCAAATATACCCACCATCTGGTTGACAGGTGGTGAAGCAGGTGGTTGGAGTCGTTAGTCTGGTTGTCAGAAAGTGAAGAAAGTTTGCAAATCTAACATGAACCAGCGAGAGTAATTACCCTCTGGTGTTTGTCCTAACTGGGTAGTTAGTGGTTAATGATGGCACTGCCTCACTGATTTGATGTCAGGCTGGCCCCTGGCACTCTGATGTTTTGTAGGGGGAGGGGACGCTGTTATTGTGGGGGGGAACGCTGTTCTTACGAGGGTGTGGGATGCTGTTGTTGTGGGTGTGTGGGACGCTGTTATTGAGGGGGACGTTGTTATTGTGTTGGTGTAGGACGCTGTTGTTGTGGGGGTGATGCTGTTATTTTGAAGTATGTTACGCTGTTATAGTGGGTGTGTGTGATGCTGTTATTGTGGTTGTGTGTGATGATGTTATTGTGGAGGTGTGTGATGCTGTTATTGTGGGTGGGTGTGATGATGTTATTGTGAGTGTGTGATACTGTTATTGTGGGGGTGTGATGCTATTATTGAGGGTTAGTTAGTTACCATTTTGTCCTAGGCTCATGTCGATTAGACACTAGGCCTGTTGTATGTGTGTGTGTGTGTGTAACGAAACACTTGAAATGTTTCGGCTCCGCCGGTGAACCGGCCTCCGTGCGTGAAGCAAGAGCGCTAGCCACCATGCCATCGGGGCGTGTATGTGATACTGTTATTGTGGGTGTGGGTGATGCTGTTATTGTGGGTGTGTGATGCTGTTATTGTGAGTGTGTGTGATTCTGTTATTGTGGGTGTATGTGATGCTGTTATAGTAGGGGTGTGTGATGCTGTTATAGTGGGTATACCTGTAGAGGGTATGCATACAAGAGGGTATTCCTAGACCGTGACAGAACACGAACAGAACGACAGTAGCTGAGGGAGAAGACACAGAAACGAAAGGGGCTAGGAAGAGAGACAGGACAGAGTCAGCAGAGGACAACCAGAGGCGGGCAGAGCAACAAGCGCAAGCACACACAGAACCACCATCAGAACCCCAGAGCCAAACACACTATCCCAACACAAACCACAATCCACACTTACAGCCCCCACCCCACAATATGCTGTAGAATCCCACATCACACTACCAGGCCTTCCACATCCAAAGACCCCCAGAACACAGTGTTGGGGAGGAAACTGAAGGTATAGTACACCAACATTGCTGGAATAACGGATAAGTGGGAGGAGTGGCACAGAAGAATCAAAGAGGCATCACTGGACATCATAGCTCTAACCGAAACCAAGCTCAAAGATATGATAACAGATGCCATCTTTCCAGCGGGATATCAGATCCTGAGTAAAGACAGAGGGAACAAAGAGGGTGGAGGAGTGGCACTGCTCATCAAAAACCAATGGGATCGTGATGAGCTGGAAAGAGGAGGCAGAGGAGAAGCAAGAGACTACATATTAGGAACGCTTCAGTCTGGAGGTCCCAAGGTGGCAATTGCAGTGATGTATAACCCACTACAGAACAGCAGGAGGCCAAGGCAAGAGTATGATGAGAGTAACAGAGAGACGGTTGACACACTGGCTGTAGTGGCCAGAAGCGCTCATGCCATCAGGGCAAACCTACGGATTGTGGGTGACTCAAATCAGAAAGAAATTGACTGGGAGAACTTGGAGCCACATGGAGGCCCAGAAACGTGGAGGGTTAAAATGATGGAGGTGGTACTGGAAAACCTCATTTACCAACACGTAAGGGACTGGACCTAGTATTCACCTTGAGTAGTGCAGATATTGAGGACATTTCAAATGAAAGACGTATGAATTGATATGATATGACCACGTGGTTCTGAGCTTCGAATACAAGTGGAGAGGGAAGCAGGAAGGGCAGGACGAACAAAGCCAAACTACAAGAGAGTGGACTACAGGGGCTTGAAGAATTTACTACACGGGGTTCAATGGGACAGAGCACTGGCAGGGAAGTCAGTTAATGAGATGATGGAATATGTGACAACAATATGCAAGGAAGCTGAGGAGAGGTTTTGTATCCAAGGGTAACAGAAATAATGAGAAGGCCAGGATGAGCCCTTGGTTCACTCAAAAGTGTAGGGAGGCCAAAACCAAGTGTGCTAGAGAATGGAAGAAGTATAAAAGGCAAAGGACCCAGGAGAATAAGGAGACCAGTCGTAGAGCCAGAAATGAATATGCACAGGTAAGAAGGGAGGCCCAACGACAATAAGAAAATAGCATAGCAGCAAAAGCAAAATCTGACCCAAAGCTGTTGTTCAGCCACATCAGGGGAAAAACAACAGTCAAGGACCAGGTGATCAGGCTGAGGAAGGAAGGGAGGAGGGGAGATCACAAGAAACGACCGAGAAGTATGTGAGGAACTCAACATGAGATTCAAAGAAGTGTTCACAGAGGAGACAGAAGGGACTTCGGAAAGACGGAGAGGTGGGGTACACCACCAAGTGTTGGACACAATACATACAACCGAGGAAGAAGTGAAGAGGCTGCTAAGCGAGCTAGATACCTCAAAGGCGATGGGGCCAGATAACATTTCTCCATGGGTCCTGAGAGAGGGAGCAGAGGAGCTATGTGTACCACTAACAACAATCTTCAACACATCTATCGAAACAGGGCGACTATCTGAGGTATGGAAGACAGCAAATATAGTCCAAATTTTTAAAAAAAGAGACAGACACAAAGGACTAAACTACAGACCAGTCACTGACAGGTACAGTATGCAAAGTCATGGAGAATATTATCAGGAGAAGAGTGGTGGAGCTCCTAGAAAGGAATGAACTTATCAACGACAACCACCATGGTTTCAGAGACGGGAAATCCTGCGTCACAAACCTACTGGAGTTCTATGACAGGGTGACGGCAGTAAGACAAGAGAGAGAGGGGTGGGTAGATTGCGTTTTCTTGGACTGTAAGAAGGCGTTTGACACAGTTCCACACAAGAGATTAGTGCATAAGCTGGAGGACCAGGAAGGTATAACAGGGAAGGCACTGCAATGAATCAGGGAAAACTGTCAGGAAGACAACAGCGAGTAGTGGTACGTGGAGAGGTGTCAGAATGGGCGATTATGACGAGCGGGGTTCCACAGGGGTCAGTCCTAGGACCGGTGTTGTTTCTGTATATGTGAATGACATGACGGAAGGAATAGACTCAGAAGTGTCCCTGTTTGCAGATGATGTGAAGTTGATGAGAAGAATTCAATAAGACGAAGACCAGGCGGAACTACAAGGGGATCTGGACAGACTGCAGGCCTGGTCCAGAAACTGGCTTCTGAAGCTCAACCCCACCAAGTGCAATGTCTTGAAGATTGGGGAAGGGCAAATAAGACCGCAGTTGGAGTACAGTCTAGGGGGTCAGAGACTACAAACCTCACTCAAGGAAAAGGATCTTCGGGTGAGTATAACACCGAGCACATCTCCTGAGGCGCACATCAACCAAATAACTGCTGCAGCATACGGGCGTCTAGCAAACCTAAGAATAGCATTCCGACATCTTAATAAGGAATCGTTCAGAACCCAGTGCACAGTGTATGTCAGGCCCATACTGGAGTATGCAGCACCAGTTTGGAACGCACACGTAACCAAGCACGTAAGAAATTAAAGAAAGTGCAAAGGTTTGCAACAAGACTAGTCCCGGAGTTAAGAGGCATGTCCTACGAGGAGAGGTTAAGGAAAATCGACCTGACGACACTGGAGGACAGGAGAGATAGGGAAGGTATGAAAGCGACATAAAAAATACTGAGAGGAATGACAAAGTGGACAGAGACAGATGTTCCAGAGATGGGACACAGCAACAAGGGGACACAGTTGGAAGTTGAAGACTCAGATGAATCACAGGGATGTTAGGAAGTATTTCTTCAGTCACAGAGTGGTCGGGAAGTGGAATAGTTTGGGAAGTGATGTAGTGGAGGCAGGCTCCATACATAGCTTTAAGAAGAGGAAGAGTGACTTAGTAGCGACCACAAATAGGTGAGTACACACACACACACACACACACACACACACACACACACACTCCACACACACACACACACACACACACACACACACCACACACACACACACACTCACACACACACACACTCACACACACACACACTCAACACACACACACACCACACACACACACACACACACAATCTGGCCAGCATAAAGTATATAAATTCAGAGTGAAGAACGAGTAGCTTATGCAGTTCTGGCAATAAATGTTTTGTCTTTTGTTTCCTCTTGCTTTTATGTGGCTGTTTTAATTTTGTGCTTGTTTTTACGCTTTTCTTCCTGTGATTTTTTTAAATTTGAGACTTTTTTCATTTGTTTATTTAACATTGAACAAATCTTCTGGTGATGGCAAATGTTTTTTCGTTATCTGATTCATGTTTGTACACCTGTTTTTTTTTATTTCTTTTGTTAAGTCTCTCTCTCTCTCTCTCTCTCTCTCTCTCTCTCTCAATTTTTTCTTCAAATATTATCTCTAAAAATACAAATCCGATACAAGAAAAAAATTAATAATCACGATTCAGTTTATTCAACCTTAACTATATCCCCCAAAAAACCCGCATATTATGAACTTCAAAGAACCACACGAACAGAAGCAGGAGAGAAAGAACTAAAAACACCCAGGTGAAAATAATAGAGAGAGAGGAAAAAAAGACATTCATTGTCGGAACTTCAAAGGATTCCACTTCAAACTTCAGCACAAATTTATGTACATTAAGTTGGGCAGATTCACTGTGTGTGTGTGTGTGTGTGTGTGTGTGTGTGTGTTATAAAAGCATTACCTACATGTAATCACCAACATATAATCGCCAACATATAATCGCCAACATATAACCGGCAACCTATAATCACCAACATATAATCACCAACGTATAATCGCCAACCTATAATCACCAACATATAATCTCCAACCTATATTCGCCAACATATAATCGCCAACATATAATCGCCAACATATAATCGCCTGTTTGTAACAACAACAACAGATCACTGCTCGTGGTGTCACGTTTTCAGAAATTATTTCATGATAATTTGTGCTAATTCCCAATGTTTGTAGCAGTTACTCTTGTGATTCATTACATTGTACCAGCAGTATATACTAGTGTTCCATTCATTACATTGTTCCAGCAGTATATACAAGTGTTTCCTTCATTACATTGTACCAGCAGTATATACTAGTGTTCCATTCATTACATTGTTCCAGCAGTATATATAAGTGTTTCCTTCATTACATTGTACCATATATATATATATATATATATATGTTTTATTCATTACATTGTTCCAGCAGTATATACAAATGTTCCATTCATTACATTGTTCCAGCAGTATATACAAGTGTTCCATTCATTACATTGTACCAGCAGTATATACAAGTGTTCCATTCATTACATTGTTCCAGCAGTATATACAAGTGTTCCATTCATTACATTGTTCCAGCAGTATATACAAGTGTTCCATTCATTACATTGTTCCAGCAGTATATACAAGTGTTTCCTTCATTACATTGTTCCATATATATATATATATATATATATATATATATATATATATATATATATATATGTTTTATTCATTACATTGTTCCAGCAGTATATACAAGTGTTCCATTCATTACATTGTTCCAGCAGTATATACAAGTGTTCCATTCATTACATTGTTCCAGAGGTATATACAAGTGTTCCATTCATTACATTGTTCAGCAGTATATACAAGTGTTCCATTCATTACATTGTACCAGCAGTATATACTAGTGTTCCATTCATTACATTGTTCCAGCAGTATATACAAGTGTTTCCTTCATTACATTGTTCCATATAATTATATATATATATATATATATATATATATATATATATATATATATATATATATATATATGTTTTATTCATTACATTGTTCCAGCAGTATATACAAGTGTTCCATTCATTACATTGTACCAGCAGTATATACAAGTGTTCCATTAATTACATTGTTCCAGCAGTGTATACAAGTGTTCCATTCATTACATTGTTCCAGCAGTATATACAAGTGTTCCATTCATTACATTGTACCAGCAGTATATACAAGTGTTCCATTCATTACATTGTTCCAGCAGTATATACAAGTGTTCCATTCATTACATTGTTCCAGCAGTATATACAAGTGTTCCATTCATTACATTGTTCCAGCAGTATATACAAGTGTTTCCTTCATTACATTGTTCCAGCAGTATATACAAGTGTTTCATTCATTACATTGTACCAGCAGTATATACAAGTGTTCCATTCATTACATTGTACCAGCAGTATATACAAGTGTTCCATTCATTACATTGTACCAGCAGTATATACAAGTGTTCCATTCATTACATTGTTCCAGCAGTATATACAAGTGTTCTATTCATTACATTGTTCCAGCAGTAAATACAGAACAAATGTTTCTAGTCGGCTTCTCTTTCTTTTTATCAATATACAACTGTGACAACTTGTTATTCCTGTTGCTATCGTGTCTCATATCATCCTTCTATCAGTCAGAGTGAGCGTTTTACCATGTTCACTATACTTATTATTTTTTTTTTTTAGCTCTGGGAGTCATTTTGAGAGTCCTAGACCTTTCCTATCTTACCCATTTGTTTTGCATGGCCTACCTGGAGTCTACCTGGAGTCTACTGGAGGGCATTCCGGGGATGAACGCCCCCGCGGCCCGGTCTACGACCAGGCCTCCCGGTGGATCAGGACCTGATCAACGAATCTTGGGCATCAACTGTATATTCCAATTTTGCTCAAATATATTCTGCAAACAGCAGAATATATTTGACTGTAAACAGTCAGCTCTCTCATAAAGCTCATTTATATTGCACAGTTTTTATTTAGGGAGGGGGGGAATAAAATGAAAAAGTGTGTGGAGAAATTAATAGCACGTGAGAAGACCTTCATATTACTACGTGTTAGTCAGATTTTTTATGCATTTTTGTTTTTTGCAATTGGGTTGGCTAAAAAAACCGCACTGTATTTTGAAAATTATTATTATGTTTAGCCAGTTCAGCGACCTGTTGTATTATCTACTCAGGTGTGTTTTTTTTGGTTGTTGTTTATAATTACTCATGGACACTGATGATGATAATGATTATTAAAATGATTTTTGTTCTTGCGGCCTAGTTTTGTGAAACCAAAAGGAAGGGAGGGAGGGTTTGGAGAGGGGTGAGCTTTCGCCTCTTTTCCTTTCCCATCCCCTCTCCTCCAGCTCCTCTTCCCTCTCCCTCCCCTCCCTCGTCACACTGTGTCATGACCCAGGGGACTGGTTCTCTCACACGGTCCCACTGAGACCACTTACCCATAGCTCATTACTCAGGGGGAACAAGTGAACCTCTTCACCACTGAACAAACCACTTGATTACGATATTTTTTTAACGAACACTTAACCTGCTAGTTAAGTGTCCATGGCACCTTTTTTTCCACCTCAGCAGACAACTTTCTCTTTCCCCTTACAAGTGTTTTCAAAAAATAAATTCCAAAGGAAATTTTTCTGAGGTCAGTTGTAAGCCAAAATAATATTTAAATGAATAATTTTGTTTCCCTTATATGGGACCTTTTAAAAGGCTCGCCTCAGAGTCTCCACCTCCACTCTCGTCAGCTCCCCAGCCTCAGAGTCTTCATAATTTCTAAGCCATTTATTTTGCACTGTCGTACCCAACCTCAGCTAAAAGTAACTACTCAGAAAATTATCCCACACATGAGTCAGTTTCTTAAATGGCTGAAGGTAAGTTGATGACGTTAGGTTAGGTAAGGTTCGTCAGGAAACAGGACAAGTGTTTCCTGACGCGGGTCTTAGTCATATGCTTAACCTCCATTGGAGGTTTTGGTCATCTGACCGAGGCCTTCCGCTGGCTTACCGATCTACCCCTTTAAAAATTAGTTATTATTATCGACATTGATACACAAACCACATGGTCACAGTTCACATAAATCTAGAGACCCTGAAGTATCATACATGTGTCAAACACCATGAAACATTAATGTTTGACAGGTCTGGTGTTCCTCACAGTGTCACTGTCTCCCGTTTTCGTTATAATGAAAATAAACAATAGCGCGAGGAAGGTGAGGTAAGACAGATGACCAACAGTTAAGTAGTTGTATTTATGAAACGTTTCGCCTACACAGTAGGCTTCTTCAGTCGAGTTCAGAAGTCACTAAATATAGAGACAGCAGAAACATATATAGTCAACTCTGTTTTCGACTGAAGAAGATAACTGTTTAGGAAACGTTTCGGAAATATATACCTAGCTTATACACGTATCCCACTCATTTTCATCTATCCTCACTCAGTTTACTCTAAATATTGATCAAATTCATCTTGTAGAGACTTACATTAATTTTTCATCGATTTGTATCGTTCAGAAACGTATTCAGATAACTTTCTCTTCCTTCTGCTAAATTACTTATATAAATTGAAAACACTATCAGAGCCAGTACGCATCCTTGCGGCACCCCACTCATCACATCTCCCCATAAGGACATTTTTCCTATGAATCATTTTATGAATATTTTTTTTTACATTTTTCTCTCAAATAGAAAGTCGTTTATAATTTCCCGTTTTTTTTCCTTTGCTTCTTATTCCGTTTTTTTCTGACAATTTCTAAATTATTCATTGATGGGAAACTCTCTTAATATTTCCCTTAAATAAAAGATAAGCAGAATCCGTCCATTCAACTCTCATAGGGAAGTCATTAAGAAGTGTCTAAATTGTGTACTCGCATCACCTATATGTACTCTCCAATATGTACTCACCTGTACGTACTTACACACATACACACACGGGGCCAGGAGTGAGTCTCGACCCCTTCAACCACAATTAGGTGAGTACACACACACACACACACATATATATATATATATATATATATATATATATATATATATATATATATATATATATATATATATATATATATATATATATATATATATATGTACACTCTTCTATGTGATTGCAGGGGTCGACTCATAGCTCCTGGCGCCGCCTCTTCGATAGTCGCTACTAGGATTACTCTCTGCTCCATGAGCTTTCTCGTATCTCTTCTTAAAGCTATGTATTGATCCTGTGTACTCACCTAGTTGTGGTTGCAAGGGTCGAGTCACAGCTCCTGCCCCCGCCTCTTCACTGGTCGCTACTTGGTTACTTTTCCTGCTCCATGAGCTTTATCATACCTCTTCTTAAAGTTATATATGGAACCTGCCTCCACTACATCACTTCCCAGACTATTCCACTTCCCGACCACTCTGTGACTGAAGAAATACTTCCTAACATCCCTGTGATTCATCTGAGTCTTCAACTTCCAACTGTGTCCCCTTGTTGCTGTGTCCCATCTATGAAACATCCTGTCTCTGTCCACCTTGTCGACTCCTCTCAGTATTTCATATGTCGTTATCATATCCTCCCTATCTCTCCTGTGTGTGTGTTTGTGTGTGTGTGTGAGTGTGTGTGTGTGTGTGTGTGTGTGTGTGTGTGTGTGTGTGTGTGTGTGTGTATGTGTGTGTGTGTGTTATGCACAAGATAACATAATTACTCCTCTGAGATCAGTAACCTGATCCTCTGGTCACGTGTCTGGTGAGGGAAGAAGGGAGGGTGTGAGGGGTAGAGGTGAGGGGAGAGGGGAAGAGGAAGAGGGGAAGGAGAAGAGGGAAGGGGTATGGGTAATTTCAAAGGGAGAGGAAAACCTTCCCCACACACATTTCTTTTATTATTCTGTTTTCTTTTCTTGATTATTATCTCTCGTGCCGCCTGTCTCCCAATTATCTCTCTCTCTCTCTCTCTCTCTCTCTCTCTCTCTCTCTCTCTCTCTCATCTATCTATCTATCTATATCATATATATATATCTATCTGTCTATATACCTAACAAATTATCTCTAGTATATATATATATAGTATTGCTTATTTTCTCCCATTCCATGAAACTTCTTGACCGGCTAATCCTCCGTGTGTTGCTTTATAGGATCAGATCCTCTTGCTAAGGTGATTGGATCCTCTTACCTTGATGGTCTCAATAATGTTTTTTGTGGATATTCACTTACTTTTCTTAATAAAAGAAAGTATACAGTAATTGGTATACCAAGGGGAAAACAAATACGTTTATATACATTATATATATATATATATATATATATATATATATATATATATATATATATATATATATATACTATTTTCCTCTCTCTCTCTCTCTCTCTCTCTCTCTCTCTCTCTCTCTCTCTCTTTCTCTCTCTCTCTCTCTCTCCCCTCTCTTGTTCATGATGGTAAAATCTTCTTCCTAATTATATCGTAGCCTCAGGCTAGACGTCCAGCCAGTCTCCCTTCAAGAAAATAATTCCTGATAATCCATAATTATTTACAACCGTGAAAAGAAAATTATATTAAAAAAAAAAAGAGCGAGGACGGTTATTTTTTGGTCGTTAATTTTTTTGGCGCAATTTTTTTTTATGTATTTTTTGCGTATTTCTTTGCATATTTTTTTGCGCATTTCGTCTGTGTTTTGGGCACTGCTGCGGCCTCGTTCAAAAGCGCACGTACTTGGGCAAACAAGACAAAACTTGAAACGCAAGACGTCGACGTTTCGCCCAGTGTAGAGCCTTATCAAGTCAGGTATCACTTTGTGTAGAGCCTTAAGTGATGGTTCACTGTGTAGAGCTTTATCAAGTTATGTTGCATTGCGTAGAGCGTTGTCGAGTCGCGTTTCACTCTGTATAGCACTTTATCAAATCATGTTGCACTCTGAGTATAACTTTATGAAGCCTTGTTTCACTCTGTAAAGCTTTATGAAGCCTTGTTGCACTCTGTAGAGCTTTATGACGCCTTGTTGCACTCTGTAGAGCTTTATCAGCTCTTCTTTCACTCTGTGTAGAGCTTTATCAACTCTTCTTTCACTGTGTAGAGCTTTATCAACTCTTCTTCCACTCTGTGTAGAGCTTTATCAACTCTTCTTTCACTCTGTAGAGCTTTATCAACTCTTCTTTCACTCTGTAGAGCTTTATCAACTCTTCTTTCACTCTGTAGAGCTTTATCAACTCTTCTTTCACTCTGTAGAGCTTTATCAAGTCTTATTTCACTCTGTAGAGCTTTAGCAAGTCTTCTTTCACTCTGTAGAGCTTTATTAAGTCTTCTTTCATTATGCAGAGCTTTATCAAGTCTTCTTTCACTCTGCAGAGCTTTAATAATTAATTTTTCACTCTTTAAAGCTTTTTCAAGTCTTCTTTCACTCTGTAGAGCTTTATCAACTCTTATTTCACTCTGTAGAGCTTTATCAAGTCTTCTTTCACTCTGTAGAGCTTTATCATGTCCCACCAAAACCTTAAACCCAGAACGTTTTGTTTCGCTCATTTTGTTTCGCCCTCCCAGAGTTCATTTCTGTCCGCTGCGAAAAAAAAATCAGTGAAACGTCAGCGTTTATTTCACTCCAGGTTTTAATAAATTGGTCAAAAAAAAAAAAATCCGCACGGATAACGAAGAGGACGAAATAAAACGAAAATAAAAAACTGGGGGTTCAACGCGGGGGCGTTCGTAAGAAAGTCGTAGTTCCTTCCCATCCCCAGTGAACGATAATTGTGTCGCTGAGCGATAAATTGTGGGGCATCGTGTGTTGCTTTTAATAATTCGTTTCTTAACCGCATATTGGTATGAAGGGACTTCCTTCACTGCCTTCTTCGAAAGCAGTCGTGTTTATGCGTGTATTTTGACCACAGTGAGAGAAGATTAAGGAAACAGGAGCCACCTTTGATATACCTTTGAAGAGTTTCGAGAGTATCTACTCTCTGAGCCCGGCCATGGGCCAGGCTCGTCTGGTGCTTGCCTGGTCAACCAGGCTGTTGCTGCTGGAGGCCCGCTGCCCCACATATCCATCACAGCCTGGTTGATCTGGCACCTGGTGAAGATATTTGTCCAGTTTCCTCTTGAAGGCTTCTACACTGGTTCCAGCCATGTTTCGGATATCTTCTGGTAAGATGTTGAATAGTCTGGGACCCCGGATGTTAATACAGTGCTCCCGTATTGTCCCCACCGCACCCCTGCTCCTCACTGGGTTTATTTTACACTTTCTCCCATATCTCTCACTCCAGTATGTTGTTATGGCAGTGTGCAGATTTGGGACCAGGCCCTTAAGTACTTTCCAGGTATATATTATCATGTATTATTCTGTTAGTGGGATGGATTGTGAAGGACCTGCCTAGTATGGGCCAACAGGCCTGCTGCAGTGTTCCTCCTTTCTTATGTTCTTATGTTCTTATGTATCTCTCTCTCCTCCGTTCCAATGAGTACATGTTCAAGACTTGAAGGCGTTCCCATAATTTAGATGTTTCAATGGCTCAATGTGAGCCGTAAACGATCTCTGGATTTGTTCCAACTCTGCTATTTCTCCTGCCCTGAACGGGGCCGTCAGCACTGAGCAGTATTCTAAGTGAGGGAGCACTAGCGATTTGAATAGTGTCACCATCGGCATTATTTCCCTTGTTTTGAAAGTTCTCAATACCCACCCCGTCATCTTCCTGGCTGTTGTGATCTTTGTCTTGTTATGGTCTTTAAAGACAGCTCAGCAGACATAATTATTCCCAAGTCCTTTACGTGTTCCTTTCGTTCTATGTGGTGACCTCTTGCGTTTTGTATATAGTGTTCCTTTTGAGTTCTTCATTTTTCCATACCTAAGCAGCTGAAACTTATCACCATTGAACGTCATGTTGTTCTCCACTGCCCATTGGAAGACCCTGCTTATGTCCTCCTGTAATTTTTCAGTGTCCTCTACCGTAGTGACTTTCATGCTTATTTTAGTGTCATCTGCAAATGATGATACAAAGTGTGCTGGGTGTTTTTATCTATGTCTGCTATGAGGATGAGAAACAGCAGAGGTGCCAGGACAGTGCCTTGGGGCACTGAGCTTTTGACCTCGCTGATGCTGGATCTTGCCCTGTTCACTACTACGTTTTGTGTTCTTTGTGTTAGGAACTCAAAAACCATCTGCCTACCTTCCCCGTAATGCCTATGGCCCTCATTTTGTGCGCTATCACTCCATGATCGCATTTGTCAAACGCCTTTGCAAAATCTGTGTAAATCACATCTGCGTTTTGGTCGTCCTCCAATGCCTCCGTAATTCTGTCATAATGGTTCAGCAGCTGTGACAGGCATGATCGACCCGCTCTAAAGCCATGCTGGTTCGGGTTATGTTGGTTGTGCTGGTCCATGAACTTTGTAATCTGCCGTCTCATCACTCTTTCAAAGATTTTTATGATGTGAGAAGTGAGGGCTACTGGTCTGTAATTTTTAGCTAGAAGATATGAAGAACCACAGTGAAAGAAGATATGAAGAACCACATTGAAAGAAGATATGAAGAACCACAGTGAAAGAAGATATGAAGAACAACAGTGAAAGAAGATATAAAGAACCACAGTGAAAGAAGATATGAAGAACCACAGTGAAAGAAGCTAAAAAGAACCACAGTGAAAGAAGCTAAAAAGAACCACAGTGAAAGAAGCTAAAAAGAACCACAGTGAAAGAAGATATGAAGCACCACAGTGAAAGAAGATAGAAAGAACCACAGTGGAAGAAGATATGAAGAACCACAGTGAAAGAAGCTAAAAAGAACCACATTGAAAGAAGATATGAAGAAACACAGTGAAAGACGATATGAAGAACCATAGTGAAAGAAGATAAGAAAAAAACACAGTGAAAGAAGATAAGAAAGAAGAACCACAGTGAAAGAAGATATGAAGAACCACAGTGAAAGAAGATATGAAGAACCACAGAGAAAGAAGTTAAGAAGAACCACAGTGAAAGAAGATATGAAGAACCATAGTGAATGAAGATAAGAAAAAAAACAGTGAAAGAAGATAGAAAGAATCACAGTAAAAGAAGATAAAAACCACAGTGAAAGAAGATTAGGAATGAAGAACCACAGCGAAAGAGGATAAGAAGAACCACAGTGAAAGAAGATAAGGAATTGTGGGGCATCGTGTGTTGCTTTTAATAATTCGTTTCTTAACCGCATATTGGTATGAAGGGACTTCCTTCACTGCCTTCTTCGAAAGCAGTCGTGTTTATGCGTGTATTTTGACCACAGTGAGAGAAGATTAAGGAAACAGGAGCCACGGTAAAAGAAGATATGAAGAACAACAGTGAAAGAAGATATGAAGAACCACAGTGAAATAACAAATGAAGAACCACAGTGAAAGAAAATATGACTTCGAAAAGGCGATAAATGACATGACCATGCACTCCTCACCAGACCCTGACTCATGGAACTCAGTGTTCATCAAGAACTGCAAGAAGCCCCTATCACGTGCTTTTAACATCCTATGGAGAGGGAGCATGGACACTGGGGTCGTCCCGCAGTTACTAAAAACAACAGACATAGCCCCACTCCACAAAGGCGGCAGTAAAGCAATAGCAAAGAACTACAGACCAATAGCGCTAACGTCCCATATCATAAAAATCTTTGAAAGGGTTCTAAGAAGCAAGATCGCCACTCATCTAGACAACCATCAATTACACAACCCAGGGCAGCATGGGTTTAGAGCAGGTCGCTCCTGTCTGTCCCAACTACTGGACCACTACGACAAGGTCCTGGATGCTCTAGAAGACAAACAGATTGCACAGACTTTGCAAAAGCCTTTTATAAATGTGACCATGGTGTGATAGCACACAAAATGCGTGATAAAGGAATAACAGGAAAAGTTGGTAGATAAATCTATAATTTCCTAACAAATATAACACAAAGAGTAGTAGTCAACAGAGTAAAGTCTGAGGCGGCTATGGTGAAAATCTCTGTTCCACAAGGCACAGTACTCGCTCCCATCCTGTTCCTCATCCTCATATAGGACATAGACAGGGATATCAGCCACAGTGCCGTGTCTTCCTTTGCAGATGACACCCGAATCTGCATGACAATGTCCACCATTGAAGACACTGCAAGACTCCAAGCAGACATCAACCAAATCTTTAAATGGGGTGCAGAAAACAATATGAAGTTCAATGATGAGAAATTTCAATTACTACGATATGGAAAACGTGAGGAAATTAAAATCTCATCGGATTATAAAACAAATTCCAACCACACAATAGAGCGAAAAACTAACGTCAAAGACCTGGGAGTGATCATGACAGAGGATCTCACCTTCAAGGACCCATAACGCTGTAGCAATCGCATCTGCCAGAAAAATGACATGATGGATAATGAGAACCTTCAAAACCAGGGATGCCAAGCCCATGCTGACACTTTTCAGGTCGCTTGTTCTATCTAGGCTGGAATATTGCTGCACACTAACTGCACCTTTCAAGGCAGGTGAAATTGCTGACCTAGAAAATGTACAGAGAACTTTCACCGCACGCATAAGTGCGATAAACCACCTCAATTACTGGGAACGCTTGAAGTTCCTAAACCTGTACTCCCTGGAACGCAGGCGGGAGAGATACATTATTATATACACTTGGAAAATCCTAGAGGTATTAGTACCAAACTTGCACAGGAGAGTCACTCCCTACGAAAGCAAAAGACTCGGCACACGATGTAACATCCCCACAATGAAAAGCAGGGATGCCACTAGCACGTTGAGAGACAACACAATAAGTGTCAGGGGCCCAAGACTGTTCAAGTGCCTCCCAGCATACATCAGGGGGATTACCAATAGACCCCTGGCTGTCTTCAAGCAGGCACAGGACAGGCACCTAAAGTCGGTGCCTGACCAGCCAGGCTGTGGTTCGTACGTTGGACTGCGTGCGGCCAGCAGTAACAGCCTGGTTGATCAGGCTCTGATCCAACATGAGGCCTGGTCACAGACCGGGCCGCAGGGGCGTTGACCCCTGGAACTCTCTAAAGGTATATTCCAGGTAAACAGTGAAAGAAGACAAGAAGAACCACAGTGAAAGAAGATAAGAAGTTGAAGCCAAGTGCTTTCTCGAGTAAACGCAGAAAAAAACCATGGAATTAAACACTTTAATGTGGCGTAGAGAGAATAAGAAGAGCATCTGGCAATGCCTTCTAGGAGGAGGAGGATCAGAGCCCTTATCTTCCTCTCTCCCCATCCCCTCATCCTCTTCATCCTCCATCCACAGCCTTCCTCCCCTCTCCCTGCCATCCTTCCAAAGGTCTTCAGAAGATCAAAATTGCCAGCTCCCCTGATCCACCGTCAAAAGTGACCATTGCAGTGAACAAATTGCAAGCCGGATTAGGAGGCTTCAATCCCTTATTAAGGTTGATACTTGGCAAGTGAGAAGGAATTGCTAATTATTGGATTATTAGGTTCTATTATCCTTATTATATTGATTATTATATTGCAATTGGGATTTTATTATTATTAGTTTATTATATATTATAATTTTATTATTATGTTGTTTATTATTATTATTATTATTATTATTTATTATTATTATTATTATTATTATTATTATTATTATTATTATTATTATTATTATTATTATGTTTTATTAATATTATATTTATTATTATTATTATTTATCCCTACACCTATATTTACTTTTTCTAGATACGATCACACACACATCACACACCACACTACACACACTACACACACTATCACACTTCAAGAACGTACACACACACACACACACACACACTACACACACACACACTTCACACTCACACACATTCCCATCACCCTTCCCTCCCCTTCCCCTCCCCCTTCCCTCTCCCCTTCCCTCCTCTTCTCCTCCTCCCCTCCCCCTTCCCCTCCCCTTCCCTATCCCCTACCTCCACCCCCTACCTGCACGACCTGCTAACTTTTAGTGGGGAAGAGGAAAGTGGGGGATGAGGAGGAGGTGGTGAGAGTTGTTAAATTAGGTGTCAATGACAGAGAGAGAGAGAGAGAGAGAGAGAGAGAGAGAGAGAGAGAGAGAAGGGGGTCAGCCAATTGTTCACTTCCATATCCATCCCGTGGAGGGTAGCGCAAGAGCATATGGATACACAAAAGGCCCAGGAATTAGGCCCCAAAAGGGTTAACAAGAGTTCATCTGGAATTACATCTACAGCTGTCGTATCTGTTACAAGCAAATTTAAGATATTTACTTAATATATCCGGTATCTTATTTCACTAATAAGATACCTTGACCTATCACATAGATTAAATATTATACTGTCTATCTCTATATTCCTCAGTAAGTGGATAATCAATCACATAGTGTTCAAGATAGTAACCATAAGGTTGCCCACTTTATATTTACTTTGATTATCATCTGTGTGCGTGTGTGTGTGTGTGTGTGTGTGTGTGTGTGTGTGTGTGTGTGTGTGTGTGTGTGTGTGTGTGTTTGCCGAACTGCTAGAAGTACTTGTAACTCAGCCTGAGTCTTGCTATTGCAACATCAATAGGTCTTTGCATATACCAAACGACCAGAAGTACTTGCAATCAAACCTAAGACTGGCTACTACAATTAGGCTGCCAGAAGTACTTGTAACGAAGCCTAAGACTGGCTACTACAATACCAAGCTGCCAGAAGTACTTGTAACGAAGCCTGAGGCTGGCTACTACAACACCAGGCTGCCAGAAGTACTTGTAACTAAGCCTAAGACTGGCTACTACAACACCAAGCTGCCAGAAGTACTTGTAACTAAGCCTAAGACTGGCTACTACAACACCAAGCTGCCAGAAGTACTTGTAACTAAGCCTAAGACTGGCTACTACAACACCAAGCTGCCAGAAGTACTTGTAACTAAGCCTAAGACTGGCTACTACAACACCAGGCTGCTAGAAGTACTTGTAACGAAGCCTAAGACTGGCTACTACAACACCAGGCTGCTAGAAGTACTTGTAACTAAGCCTAAGACTGGCTACTACAACACCAGGCTGCTAGAAGTACTTGTAACAAGCCTAAGACTGGCTACTACAACACCAGGCTGCCAGAAGTACTTGTAACTAAGCCTAAGACTGGCTACTACAACACCAAGCTGCCAGAAGTACTTGTAACTAAGCCTAAGACTGGCTACTACAACACCAAGCTGCCAGAAGTACTTGTAACTAAGCCTAAGACTGGCTACTACAACACCAAGCTGCCAGAAGTACTTGTAACTAAGCCTAAGACTGGCTACTACAACACCAGGCTGCTAGAAGTACTTGTAACGAAGCCTAAGACTGGCTACTACAACACCAGGCTGCTAGAAGTACTTGTAACTAAGCCTAAGACTGGCTACTACAACACCAGGCTGCTAGAAGTACTTGTAACGAAGCCTAAGACTGGCTACTACAACACCAGGCTGCTAGAAGTACTTGTAACGAAGCCTAAAACTGGCTACTACAACACCAGGCTGCTAGAAGTACTTGTAACTAAGCCTAAGACTGGCTACTACAACACCAAGCTGCCAGAAGTACTTGTAACTAAGCCTAAGACTGGCTACTACAACACCAAGCTGCCAGAAGTACTTGTAACTAAGCCTAAGACTGGCTACTACAACACCAAGCTGCCAGAAGTACTTGTAACTAAGCCTAAGACTGGCTACTACAACACCAAGCTGCCAGAAGTACTTGTAACGAAGCCTAAGACTGGCTACTACAACACCAGGCTGCTAGAAGTACTTGTAACGAAGCCTGAGGCTGGCTACTACAACACCAGGCTGCCATAAGTACTTGTAACGAAGCCTGAGGCTGGCTACTACAACACCAGGCTGCCATAAGTACTTGTAACGAAGCCTGAGGCTGGCTACTACAACACCAGGCTGCCATAAGTACTTGTAACGAAGCCTGAGGCTGGCTACTACAACACCAGGCTGCCATAAGTACTTGTAACGAAGCCTGAGGCTTGCCACTACAACATCAGTCAGTGTGTTCAAGTTTGCTCCACAAACATGCATAACAACGTTCATGTTATCATAGTGAACCAAAGATCTACTCAGGCTTCTAACTACATTCCTGTGACTTTCGCTTTCATTATTTACTTCTCTCGTAATTATTATTCATATTGATATACACAGACATACCCAAGTTATAATCTACATTTTCCTTCAAGGTAACTTTCTTTGGCTGACTTGTCGACTTTATCAAGAAGGAGTACTTCAGTGAGTGATTCAACCCATGAGAACTGTACATTAATACCTCACTGATTTTGTAATATCTATACCAGGCTTCTTTAATGAGCATATTGTTAGTTATTATTCCAGTCGAGAACCTTCAGTGATCACATAGAATCGGTCATAATCAGAGTCAAGCTCAGTGTCATAAGTTAACTTTAGCGCCATTAGCATGGCAAACAACTCAGGTTGTAGTGTAGAAGCCAAGTTGTTAATTATCATGCCTAACTTACCACTGTTGTTATAGTTCTCATCTAGGGAGGTGGACAATGAGGATATCCTCAAGTATAAGTTATCTTAAGCAGACTTCCCTGGACCTAGAGTCACTGTTGACCGGACATATCAAAATGTGCCTCTGCACTATATCACAGAGCTTACATATTTATCGTGTCGGGTTAGGTAGGTTATCATGTTGTATCTGCATTTATCTGGAGCGTGACGATATCATATCCTAATTCTTTTTAAAAACCTGTGCCTTCCCTGGCGTACTGCTGATTATGAAGTTGGTTTTTAACTGTTGTTTGTGGATAAGGCCTCGTCGCCTTATTTGCGGTCTTTGCAATGTCACCAGGTTTTTGGCGTTGACGAGATAATGCTTTTCATTTGATGTAAATCATGTAAATTTTGTGTTTTATTTATATTTTTTACTGTGTTTGACAGAGTGAATTAGTTTGATTTCGTTTGGTGTTTAGTTCAGACTTGTGGGTGTCAGTGTAGATAAGGTGGCACTGGTGGCACTGACTGTACTCTGGTGATACTGGTGGCAGTGACTGTACTCTGGTGATACTGGTGGCAGTGACTGTACTCTGGTGATACTAGTGGCAGTGACTACTCTGGTGATACTGGTGGCAGTGACTGTACTCTGGTGATACTAGTGGCAGTGACTACTCTGGTGATACTGGTGGCAGTGACTGTACTCTGGTGATACTGGTACGAGTGGTGGTACTCTGGTGATACTGATGGTAGGTGAGGGTGGTACTCTGGTGATACTGGTGGCAGGGAAGGGTGGTACTCTGGTAGTAGTGGCATTAACAGGGTGTCTACAAGTGATTTACCTTTTAGTTGGATGTAAATGAGTGGACCTGACCTAGGATATTATTTTTAATACGAGTATATAAGCAGTGCGCAGCTGCTGCCCTCTTGTGTACGAGACCTGTAGCAACAGTGAGTGATGTAGGGAGAAGAGTGGCAGGTAGGATAAAAAGGAGAGAGAGAGAGAGAATATATATAGATTACAAAAGAAAATCAAATTGCAGTCGAATATTGTCAAAGTTGGCAATCAGCCAATCAGAGGAGAGCTTAGAGCTAATCACCGTATCGCGCTTCTAACTGCCCAATTGCCTCTGTAATTGGTCGTTAAGTGGTTGTTGGATTGTTTACTCACACGCGCCGCAACAAGTGAACTCTAACGAGGCAGCTGAACCATTCCCCGACGCTAATTGGCCCTTGGACACGCTTCCAAGTGGTAGTTTAGTCATTAGATGGTACTTGGTGCACAGGGAGGGCGGACGGAAGGTGGGGCTTCCAATACCACCACCGTAGTTTATCCTTGATGCCGTTGAAGGGCTCTTGATTCAAGGAACTAGAGTTATCTTCCTCTTGGTTCAACCTTAGTTCACTTGTCATTCGTTCCAGGCGCTGTATGAGCCCTACGGGTCTAGCGCCTACTATGTGCCACTCACACCCAACTCTCCGCCTATATACACTGCCATTTTAATCTGTATATTGTATATGTGTGGCAAACTACACTGTTAAGATAAAGATACCCATTTATGTGCCATAAATGGGAATCTTTATTGTAGACGTTTCGCCCTCCAGTGACTTTATCAATATAAATTTGTATTGATAAAGCCACTGGAGGGCGAAACGTCTACAATAAAATACCCAGATGTTACACATGTGTCTTATTCTTTAATCTCTGAGTGTTAGAAGTGATCAAGTTCCCAGGACCGAAACGTTTTCTAATATGTCCTAAGGGGGATTACCGATAGACCCCTGGCTGTCTTCAAGACCCCTGGCTGTCTCCAAGACCCTGGGTGTCTCCAAGACCCCTGGCTGTCTTCAAGAAGGCGCTAGACAGGCACCCAAAGTCA
Source organism: Cherax destructor (assembly GCA_009830355.1). NCBI lineage: Eukaryota > Metazoa > Arthropoda > Malacostraca > Decapoda > Parastacidae > Cherax > Cherax destructor. Next base: position 196,168 of record WNWK01001056.1, on the reverse strand, counting down.
GTACCTGATCAGCCGGGCTGTAGTTCGTACGTCGGTTTACGTGCGACCAGCAGTAATAGCCTGGTTGATCAGACCCTGATCCACCACGAGGCCTAGTACTCCAGGTAATGTTTGCTCACCTGTCTTTTAAAACCAATTCGTCAGTATCTATTACCGAGGTTTATATAACCCATGAATATCACTGATGTGGGTTGATGAGAATTTTGGCACTTGTCTTTCCAGGAGACGTAGGCTTTCGGCAGGGCCTGGCACTTATTGTACGAAGACAGAAATTGTAACAAGACAGGTAAACAAGGCATTTGCTAGTCTCTGGCATGATGACCTGATGTTCAAGCTACCTGACCTTCCCCACCACTACTGGACATTCTTAAGTGCGATGAACACATCATTAAACAACATTTGCCTCATCCTTTCACTGACGGACTCCTCCTGCCTCAGCTCTACTGTTCAACATCTGTGCCAAAGACCTTCCCAGCCTGACTATAGGAATATATAACCAAATTTGCCGACGGCATAACACACATATCCTACACCTGGGCAGATAACAGCTGCGAGGACAAGTATGTGAACGTGATTGAAATGATGAACGAGGAATTGAAGGGCACTGCTAATTGGAAGAAGTGCAGAGTTACTGCCAACCCTGACACAGTGCAAATTAGCATCACTCAATGTAATACAAGAAGGACTGAGAGCAAGGGAGGAATTACCATCAATGACACCACTGTCATCATCCAGAGTAACGAGATCTTGCTCATGAACTGAAAGGCTAATGAATTCCAGCTAACACGTAATAAAGTTAATTTAGAGAAAGCCAATCCCTACCAACCTGACAGATTAAGACAGGCCTCTTCCACCCCCACCCCCTGACCATGTCAAGAAATATTTCTACTAGATGATGATCCGTCCAGTACTCGAGTACCCGTCACTCACAACAACAAACACCAGGAAGATCAAACTACCAGAGAGTCCGGAAGAAAGTCCTTCACCGCCTCTCAACCACTAGGCTGAGTGACGGTGTGGAGGACCTCCATGTGTTACACATTATTGATGCCATCAGCGTCACACTCAACAAGATCAACAATAAATGAAACACACTGCAACACTTGGGTATCTTTAGTGTTGCACAAGTCTCTCATTTATCAACTTGCTCGTTTTCTAAACCATTTAT
>WNWK01001056.1:170000-190000 GCA_009830355.1 Cherax destructor | reverse complement strand
GTAACTTCATTGTTGTTGTAACTTCATTGATGTTGTAACTTCATTGTTGTTGTAACTTAATTGATGTTGTAACTTCATTGATGTTGTAACTTCATTGTTGTTGTAACTTCATTGTTGTTGTAACTTCATTGATGTTGTAACTTCATTGATGTTGTAACTTCATTGTTGTTGTAACTTCATTGTTGTTGTAACTTCATTGTGTTGTAATTCATTGTGTTGTAACTTCATTGTTGTTGTAACTTCATTGTTGTTGTAACTTCATTGTTGTTGTAACTTCATTGTTGTTGTAACTTCATTGTTGTTGTAACTTCATTGTTGTTGTAACTTTATTATTGTAACTTCATTGTTGTTGTAACTTCATTGTTGTTGTAACTTCATTGTTGTAACTTCATTGTTGTAACTTCATTGTTGTTGTAACTTCATTGAGGTTGTAACTTCATTGTTGTTGTAACTTCATTGTTGTTGTAACTTCATTGTTGTTGTAACTTCATTGTTGTTGTAACTTCATTGTTGTTGTAACTTCATTGTTGTTGTAACTTCATTGTTGTTGTAATTTCATTATTGTTGTAACTTCATTGTTGTTGTAACTTCATTGTTGTTGTAACTTTATTGTTGTTGTAACTTCATTGTTGTTGTAACTTCATTGTTGTTGTAACTTTATTGTTGTTGTAGCTTCATTGTTGTTGTAACTTCATTGTTGTTGTAGCTTCATTGTTGTTGTAACTTCATTGTTGTTGTAACTTTATTGTTGTTGTAGCTTCATTGTTGTTGTAACTTCATTGTTGTTGTAGCTTCATTGTTGTTGTAACTTCATTGTTGTAACTTCATTGTTGTTGTAACTTCATTATTTATTCAACAGTCGTAAAAAAAACCTGACATTATACAAGAAGTCATTGTTCTCCAATTTTTTTGTCAATTTTTGGTTACCAAAATCACTAAAAATATTTTATTTTCTTATTTTTATTGAAAAATTATAAAAAAAAAGAGTATTAAGGATATTTTTTCTTTAACCAAGATGATGTATTTTCTTACTTTCATAAACGAGAAAAATTCATTACCCCGTTTTTAATGGTGTGGCGTCTCATGTGCTGACCAGTTATCGGGAATTTCGACTTTTTTTTTTTCCTGGATAACAATTTCGCACTGCTGATAATAGCTTATTTTGTGGGAATTTGTTATATTGTGTACGCTTGTCACCTATTATTTTTTATGCCCAGTTTTTCTGTGCACTTTGGACGAGTGTTGCCATACAGAAGAATTTTATTTTCATGTAGGTATAGTGTTTGTCAGGAAACAGGACAAGTGTTTCCTGACGAAGGTCTTAGTCATATGGTGACCTGCTGCTGGAGCTTTTGATCATCTGACCGAGGCCTTCCAATGGCTTACCCTCCACCTCTTTAAAAATCATGGTTCTGATTATAACCATTAAGGTACATATTTTTTCCATGGTTATCACCGTAGAACTTTTATGTTATTATATTGCGATATACTACATATACTCTCTCAGCAAAATAAAAACTTCAGTTAAAAAACAAAGTCTGGAACAGGCTGACCCCTCATTTCCCCTCCTTTCCCCTCCTTTCTCCTCCTTTCTCCTACTTTCCCCTCCTTTTCATGGTTGTCCACATCATTGTCACCGCCAGACAAGAATATTTTAATTCCTAGAAGAGGGATTAAAACTCTCAAGATATATACGTTGAGAGATATACACCTCTCGTGTGTATATACAACCCTGTGAGGGGTTCGAGAGGCGGAACCACAGGGAGACCTAGACCCAGCTAGGTTAGGAATTTTACAACTCATTGAGAAAACATTAGTGCAATGACTTAGAGACGAGAAGAAGGCAGTCTTGATACAGAGCTTGAAGAATAGGTATGGTAGGGTACCATGAGGCTAGGATGGAGTGAACAAGGTTGCAGATAATTAAAATACTTGGAGGGCCAGGAGCTGGGACTCGACCCCTCTACAATATATATTTTTTTTAGTTTAAATATATGAAAACATCCACCACACACTCGGGGCCAGGAGCTGTGAATCGACCCTTCTAACCACAACTGGGTGAGTACACACGCACACGCACACACACACACACACACACACACACACACACACACACACACACAAACAAGACTAGTCCCGGAGCTAAGGGGTATGTCCTACGAGGAGAGGTTAAGGGAAATCGACCTGACGACACTGGAGGACAGGAGAGATGGAGGGACATGATAACGACATATAAGATACTGATAGGAATTGACAAGGTGGACAGAGACAGAATGTTCCAGAGATGGGACACAGCAACAAGGGGACACAGTTGGAAGTTGAAGACTCAGATGAATCACAGGGATGTTAGGAAGTATTTCTTCAGTCACAGAGTGGTCGGGAAGTGGAATAGTCTGGGAAGCGATGTAGTGGAGGCAGGTTCCATACATAGCTTTAAGAAGAGGTATGATAAAGCTCATGGCGCAGGGAGAGTGACCCAGTAGCGGCCAGTGAAGAGGCGGGGCCAGGAGCTGTGACTTGACCCCTGCAACCACAACTAGGTGAGCACAACTAGGTGAGCACACACACACACACACATGCTTCTTCCTTTCACTCCTCCCACTTCCCTTTCCCTCTCATTCCCCTTTCACTTCCCACTCTTCCATCAATTTCCACTCGTTCTTTCCCCTTTACCTCTCTCTCTCTCTCTCTCTCTCTCTCTCTCTCTCTCTCTCTCTCTCTCTCTCTCTCTCTCTCTCTCTCTCTCTCTCTCTCTCTCTCTCTCTCTCCCTCTCTCTCACTCCAACCTCACCTCCCCTCACCTCCCTCATCCCTCATCCTCCCCCTCATTTCCCCTCCTCACTCACTCCCTCATTTCCCCCTCACCTCATTTCCCCTTTACCTCACCCCCCTCCCCTCATTCCCCCCTCACCTAACATTACCACACAATATTCCCAACAAAAATTTCCCCAAATTACTCCCCAAATAGTAGCTTAAACTTAGAAAAATATATAAACAAATTGAAGAATAGTTTCCTTAAACAGAGAGATGGCGGGGAAGAAATGTCGTACCTAGATATTCCTGGCGTTAACTCCTTCCTGTTTTACCCTACCCCATCTTCCCCTCCTCTTCCTCCTTCTCTCTTCCTCCTCTTACCCCTCCTCCTCCTTCCCTCCTTCCCATTTCCCCTCGTCCTCCCCTCTTCCCATTACTTTTGATATACCTTTGAAGGGTTTCGAGAGTTTCCCTACTCTCACAGCCCGGCCCTGGGCCAGGCTTGTCTGGTACTTTCCTGGTCAACCAGGCTGTTGCTGCTGGCGGCTGCTGGTCCACATGCCCATCACAACTTGGTTGAGGTATTTCAAGAGTCTTGAAGACTTCTACCATTGTTCCTGCAGTCTTACTGATACCTTACCTACCCACCTACCTACCTGGAGGGTGTTCCGGGGGTCAACACCCCCGCGGCCCGGTCCTCGACCGGACCTCCCGGTGGAGCAGGGCCTGATCAACCAGGCTGTTACTACTGGTAGCACCTAATCCAACGTACGAACCACAGCCCGGCTGGTTAGGTACTGGAGACCTGGAGAGGGTTTCGGAGGTCAACGCCCCCGCGGCTCGGTCTGAGTCTCGGCAGGGGTCTATTGGTAATCCCAGTTATGTATGATGGGAGGCTGCTGAACAGTCTTGGGCCCCTGACACTTATTGTGTTTTCTCTTATTGTACTCATGGTGCCCCTGGTTTTTCATTGGTATGTTGCACAGTCTGCCCAGTCTTTCACTTTAGTAGGGTGTAATTTTCGTGTGCAGATTTAGGACAAGTCTCTCTAGGATTTTCCAGGTGTAGATTATGATGTCTCTTTCTCGCCTGTGTTCCAGAGAGTACAGATCAAGGGATTTCAAGTGTTCCAAGTAATTAAGGTACTTGACTGAACTAATACGGTTCTGTGTACATTCTCTAGATCTGCAGTTTCCTCTGCCTTGGAAGGGACTAGTCGCTCTAGGATTTTTCTAGGTGTAAATTATCATGTACCTTTCTCGCCTGTATTCTCACATTTCTGGTAAGATGTTAGAAAAATGTCTAAGGAAACGGATGTTGATACAGTGTTCTCATATTGTGTCCACGGCGTCCCCGCTTTTAACTAGTTTTGGCTTACATTTTCTCCCGCATCTTTCACTCCGATATATGTCAGTGTGCAGGTAAAATGGTTATAATCATAGCCATAGTTTTTAAAGGGGTGGACCGGTAAGCCAGCGGAAGGCCTCGGTCAGATGACCAAAAGCTCCAGCGGCGGGTCATCATACGACCAAAACCCTCGTCAGGAAACACTTGTCCTGTTTCCTGACAAACCTTACCTAACTTAAAGTATGCAGGTCTAAGACCAGGCCCTTCAGCACCTGCCATGTATATATTATCATGTATCTCTCCCTCTCTCCGCTCCAACGACTACATATTTAGGATTCTAAGGCGTTCCCAGTAATTGAAATGCTTATTGGCTCTATGTGGACCGTGAATGATTCCTATCTGTTCCAACCCTGATATCTCTCTTCCCTGTTCTGAACGAACACTTCACCCTAAGACCCCCTCTGCTCCTCTCCTCCCTCTAATTCTTATCCTCTCCCTCTCATTCCATTCGTCCTTTTACACCCTCCCTTCCACTTGTTCCCTTTCCCTCTTTCCCGTTTATCCCTTTTTCTTACAGCTTCTTCCTACCCCCTACCCCAGTTTCTCACACGGCAGGGAGAGAGAGAAAGAGAGAGAGAGAGAGAGAGAGGTGGGGGGGGGGAAGAATATTGTATTACAAAGACGGGGTTGTGGTTCATGGGTTGGGGGTTCCCTGCTGAACCTGCTGACGTCTGAGTCCTGGTGATTACCTCTGTGATGTGCCTCGTCAGGGGAACCTTATTGACTGGGAAATGAGCAGGAAAGGCGGAGGTAGGCAGAGTGTGATAAGAACGGTGGCAAGCAGGAAGGGAGGGAAGTAGAAGGCAGCTAGGCAGGCAAGAGAGAAAGCAGAAAAAAGAGGGTGGGTGGCAGGCAGGCAGGCATGGTGGCAGGCAGATAAGCAGGTAGGGAAAGAGGGAGGGTGGCAAGCAAATACGGAGGGAGGGAGGGAAGTGGCAGGGAAATAGGCAGGCAAGGATGGAGAGAGGATAACAGGCACAAAAGGAGGGAGGGAGAGAGGCAGGCAGAAATGGAGGGAGGGAGGGAGGGAGGGAGGGAGGAGGGTTGGAAGGATGGGAGAGTTGGTTGGGATGGGAGGGGAAATAGGAAAGTTTATGGTAGAAAACGACCAGTTTTCGTGCTTATGATTGTGGTAGAGGAGGAGGGGGAGAGGGGGGGAAGGGAGAGGGCAGAGGGAAGGAGAGGGAAGGGAAGAGGACAGAAGGGAAGGGAGAGGGGAGAGGGGAAGGGGAAGAGGACAGAAGGGAAGGGAGAGGGGAGAGGGGAAGGGGAAGAGGACAGAAGGGAAGGGAGAGGGAGAGGGAAGGGACAAGGACAGAAGGAAGCAGAGGAGAGTTACACTTATTTTTTTGACGTAGGATGTATACAATATGGAGACTGAGTATTTGTATTGAGGATGGGTCACAGTGGAGTGTGTGAGTATTGGTGATAGTGTAGTGATGGTGAGGATGTGAGTGATAGTGTGGTGATGGTGAGGATGTGGGTGATAGTGTGGTGATGGTGAGGATGTGGGTGATAGTGTGGTGATGGTGAGGATGTGGGTGATAGTGTGATGATGGTGAGGATGTGGGTGATAGTGTGGTAATGGTGAGGATGTGGGTGATAGTGTACTGATGGTGAGGATGTGGGTGATAGTGTACTGATGGTGAGGATGTGGGTGATAGTGTACTGATGGTGAGGATGTGGGTGATAGTGTAGTGATGGTGAGGATGTGGGTGATAGTGTACTGATGGTGAGGATGTGGGTGATAGTGTGGTGATGGTGAGGATGTGGGTGATAGTGTGGTGATGGTGAGGATGTGGTAATAGTGTGGTGATGGTGAGGATGTGGGTGATAGTGTGGTGATGGTGAGGATGTGGGTGATAGTGTGGTGATGGTGAGGATGTGGGTATAGTGTGGTGATGGTGAGGATGTGGGTGATAGTGTGGTGATGGTGAGGATGTGGGTGATAGTGTGTGATGGTGAGGATGTGGGTGATAGTGTGGTGATGGTGAGGATGTGGGTGATAGTGTGGTGATGGTGAGGATGTGGGATGATAGTGTGATGATGGTGAGGATGTGGGTGATAGTGTGGTGATGGTGAGGATGTGGGTGATAGTGTGGTGATGGTGAGGATGTGGGTGATAGTGTGGTGATGGTGAGGATGTGGGTGATAGTGTGGTGATGGTGAGGATGTGGGTGATAGTGTGGTGATGGTGAGGATGTGGGTGATAGTGTGGTGATGGTGAGGATGTGGGTGATAGTGTACTGATGGTGAGGATGTGGGTGATAGTGTGGTGATGGTGAGGATGTGGGTGATAGTGTAGTGATGGTGAGGATGTGGGTGATAGTGTGGTATGGTGAGGATGTGGTGATAGTGTGTGATGGTGAGGATGTGGTGATAGTGTTGATGGTGAGGATGTGGGTGATAGTGTATGATGGTGAGGATGGGTGATAGGTAGATAGATGTGGTATGGATGGTGAGGATGTGGAAGTGAGGTAGTGTATGTGATGGTGAGGATGTGGGTGATAGTGTGGTGATGGTGAGGATGTGGTGATAGTGTATGATGGTGAGGATGTGGGTGATAGTGTGTGATGGTGAGGATGTGGGTGATAGTGTAGTGATGGTGAGGATGTGGGTGATAGTGTGGTGATGGTGAGGATGTGGTGATAGTGTGATGGTGATGGTGAGGATGAATGGGTGATAGTGTAGTGATGGTGAGGATGTGGGTGATAGTGTGTGATGGTGAGGATGTGGGTGATAGTGTGGTGATGGTGAGGATGTGGGTGATAGTGTGGTGATGGTGAGGATGTGGGTGATAGTGTACTGATGGTGAGGATGTGGGTGATAGTGTGGTGATGGTGAGGATGGGTGATAGTGTGTGATGGTGAGGATGTGGGTGATAGTGTGTGATGGTGAGGATGTGGGTGATAGTGGTGATGGTGAGGATGTGGTGATAGTGTGTGATGGTGAGGATGTGGGTGATAGTGTAGTAGGATGGTGATAGTGTATGATGGTGAGGATGTGGGTGATAGTGTGGTGATGGTGAGGATGTGGGTGATAGTGTATGATGGTGAGGATGTGGGTGATAGTGTGGTGATGGTGAGGATGTGGTGATAGTGTCTGATGGTGAGGATGTGGGTGATAGTGTGTGATGGTGAGGATGTGGGTGATAGTGTGTGATGGTGAGGATGTGGGTGATAGTGTGGTGATGGTGAGGATGTGGGTGATAGTGTGTGATGAGGATGTGGGTGATAGTGTATGATGGTGAGGATGTGGGTGATAGTGGGTGATGGAGGATGTGGGTGATAGTGTACTGATGGTGAGGATGTGGGTGATAGTGTGGTGATGGTGAGGATGTGGGTGATAGTGTGTGATGGTGAGGATGTGGGTGATAGTGTGGTGATGGTGAGGATGTGGTGATAGTGTACTGATGGTGAGGATGTGGTGATAGTGGTGATGGTGAGGATGTGGTGATAGTGGATGGTGAGGATGTGGGTGATAGTGTGTGATGGTGAGGATGTGGGTGATAGTGTGATGATGGTGAGGATGTGGGTGATAGTGTATGATGGTGAGGATGTGGGTGATAGTGTGATGTGAGGATGTGGTGATAGTGTGTGATGGTGAGGATGTGGGTGATAGTGTGGTGATGGTGAGGATGTGGGTGATAGTGTGTGATGGTGAGGATGTGGTGATAGTGTGATGGTGAGGATGTGGGTGATAGTGATGATGGTGAGGATGTGGGTGATAGTGTACTGATGGTGAGGATGTGGGTGATAGTGTGGTGATGGTGAGGATGTGGTGATAGTGGTGATGGTGAGGATGTGGGTGATAGTGTGATGATGGTGAGGATGTGGTGATAGTGTACTGATGTGAGGATGTGGGTGATAGTGTATGATGGTGAGATGTGGGTGATAGTGTGTATGATGGTGAGGATGTGTGGGTGATAGTGTGGTGATGGTGAGGATGTGGGTGATAGTGTATGATGGTGAGGATGTGGGTGATAGTGTACTGATGTGAGGATGTGGGTGATAGTGTATGATGGTGAGATGTGGTGATAGTATGATGGTGAGAGTGGTGATAGTGTATGATGGTGAGGATGTGGGTGATAGTGTGGACTGATGGTGAGGATGTGGGTGATAGTGTGGTGATGGTGAGGATGTGGTGATAGTGTACGATGTGAGATGGTGAAGTGATGTGGGTAGGATAGTGTACTGATGGTGAGGATGTGGGATAGTGTGATGGTGAGGATGTGGGTGATAGTGTGGTGATGGTGAGGATGTAATATAATGGGTGATAGTGTATGATGGTGAGGATGGGTGATAGTGTGATGATGGTGAGGATGTGGGTGATAGTGTGGTGATGGTGAGGATGTGGGTGATAGTGTGATGATGGTGAGGATGTGGATGTGTACTGAGGTGAGATGGTGATAGTGGTGATGGTGAGGATGTGGGTGATAGTGTACTGATGGTGAGGATGTGGGTGATAGTGTGGTGATGGTGAGGATGTGGGTGATAGTGTACTGATGGTGAGGATGTGGGTGATAGTGTGGTGATGGTGAGGATGTGGGTGATAGTGTGGTGATGGTGAGGATGTGGGTGATAGTGTGGTGATGGTGAGGATGTGGGTGATAGTGTGGTGATGATGAGGATGTTAGTGACAATAGTGAGGGTGATGGTAATAATAATAATAATAATAATAATAATAATAATAATAATAATAATAATAATAATAATAATACTTATTTCTACAAGTACGTGATATAACTTATACAGACCATAGCTGACATCAGTGACATACTATATAGAAAGCCTCTGGTTATGCAGAGCATTTTGGCCAACTTAGATTAATTTTGTCCCCGGATGCGACCCATAACAGTCGACTAACATCCAGGTACCTATTTGCTGCTAGGTGAACAGGGAAAACAGGTTTCTTAAGGAAACACTCCCAATGTTTCCACCCGGGGACAATGCCCCCGAGACCCGGTCCTAGACCAGGCCTCCTGGTGGACCAGGGCCTGATCAACAGACATTTACTGCTAGATACACGTAATCTAAAGTACGAACCACAGCCCGACTAATCGTGTACTGACTTCACGTATGTGCCTAGTTCCCTTTTTAAGACAGCCAGAGATCTATTGGTAATTCCCGTTATGTGTGATGGGAGGCTGTTGAACAGTTCTGGGCCCTTTACACTTATTGTGTTCTCTTTTAGTGTACTCATGACACCCATACTTTTCATTGGTGGTATGTTGCACCGTCTGCCTAGTCTTTTGTTTTCTTAGGGAGTGATTTCTGTGTTCAGATTTAGGAAAGTCTCTCTAGGATTTTCCAGGTGCAGATTATGATGTATCTTTCTTGCCTGTGCTGCAGGTAGTAAAGGTCAAGGGATCTCAAACGTTCCCAGTAACTAAGGTGCTTGACTGAACTAATACTTGCAGTGAAGGTTCTCTGTACATTCTCTAGATCTGCAGTTTCACCTGCCTTGAATGGTGTTGTTAGTGTGCAACAGTATTCCAGCCTAGAGAGAACAAATGATCATCATTGGCATGGTCTTCCTTGTTTTGAAGGTTCTCATTATCCATTCTATCATTTTCCTCGCAGATGTGAAAGTGACATTGTTATGATCCTTGAAGTGAGGCCCTTTGACATTATAACTCCCAAGTCTTTCACATTGGGTTTTCGCTCTATTGTGTGGTTAGAATTTGTTTTATGATCCGTTCTAGCTATTATTTCTTCAAGTTTTTCATAACGGAATAACTGAATTTTGTCCTCATTGAACTTGATATTGTTTTCTCTGGGCCCATTGGAAAACTTTATTTATATCCGCTTGGAGATTTGCAGTGTCCTCAGTGGATGACACTCATGTAAATTCTAGTATCGTCTGCAAAAGAAGACACGGTGCTATGGTTTACATCTCCATCTAAATCAGATTTGAGGATGAGGAAAAGAATAGAGGTCGAGTACTGTACCTTGTGGAACAGAGCGTTTCACTGTGGCAGCCTCCGACATAACTCTGTTTACTATTACTCTTTGTGTTCTACTGTTTAGAAAGTTTAAGATCCATCTGCCCACTTTTCCCGTTATTCTTTTGTGTGTTATTACAACCCGACATCACCTGTCCTAAGCTTTTCCAAAGTCTGTGTACACTACATCTTCATTCTGTTTGTCCTCCAGTGTATCCAAAGCCATATCTTAGTGGTCCAGTAGTTGTGAGAGGCAGGAGCGACCTGCTATAAACCCTTCTTGCCCTGGGTTGCGCAGTTGTTGGAAATCCAAGTGGTTGGCGATCTTGCTTCTTAGAACCCTTTCAAAGATTTTTATGATGTGCGACGTTATGCTATAGGTCTATAAATTTTTGCTTTTGCTTTGCTGCCACCTTTGTGGAGTGGGGCTATATCCTTGTTTTTAGTATATTTAAGGAACGTGATTTTTTTTTTTTTGCGGTTCTTGATGAAGAGGGAGTTTCACGAGTGGGATGGCAGGAGAGTGCATGGGAATGTCGCCAATGGCTTTTCAAAGTCCAGTGGAGTTAGGGTTTTATCAGATATTTGACATATATTGACAAGGTTTTGAGGCTCCTTCACGAAATATTTCGTTGGGATTGTCGATCTTTAGTGTGATTATAAGCAAGGGGCCAGTACTAGGTTTTTTTTTTTCTTTTTTTTTGGGTGGTGAAGGGAAGGGATGGTAATAGTGATTATAGTGATGGTGGTGATGGTAATTGTGATGGTGATTGTATTGTGATGGTGACATTTGCAGTGATGCTCGTGACAAAGAGGGTGGGAGAGGAGGGGGGGAGTGAGGGAGCCACAGGGCAAGCAGAGAGGTCAGGGCAGGTCAAGGAAGGTCAAGGGGTCGCTGCCTCCAGGCACCCGCACCGTATCACGCTGAGAATATTGTATTTTGATATGCTATAGCTTCTCTCTCTCTCTTTCTCTCTCTCTCCATTCTCTCTCTCCACTCTCTCTCTCTCTCTCTCCACTCTCTCTCTCTCTCTCTCTCTCTCTCTCTCTCTCTCTCTCTCAAACACTATAGCTCAACACCAAAGAGAACGCACAAAGCCGAGGCAGCAAATCCTAATTCAGCAAATTCTTTCTGAGCAAATTCTCATTGTGCTCACATTACTCTTGTGGGAGGAAGAGGAAGAAAATGACGAAGAGGGGGAGAAAGGAAGGAGGAGGAAGCGGGAAGAGAGATAAGATAAGCAGCATGTAGAGAAAGTGGAAGACGGGGGAAGGGAGAAAACAATTTTGAGAAGACTGAGACAAGAAGAGAGGGAAGAAAGAAGAGAATGGTGAAGCTTCAGGAGGATGGAGTGAAAAGGAAGGAGAGGAGAAGGAGGAAGAAGAGGAAAGGGAGAGTGGAGTTTGAAGGAAGAAGGGAGAAGAATAGGGATGAGGAGCGGGAGAAACAGTAGTCGCAGCAGCAGAAGTAACAGCAGCAAGACAAACAGCAGCAGCAGCACCAACAACAACATCAACAACAGCATCAAAAACAATAGCAACAAGAGCAGCATCAACAAGAGGAGGATGAAGAGGAAGTGTGTCAGAAAGAAGAGTCATGAATACCAAGTCCCTCATTAAAATAATTTATGAAACACCGGGTAAGTTTATCTAGTTCCTCCTCGACCCTAGAGTCTCTCCCGCAATAATATATATATATATATATATATATATATATATATATATATATATATATATATATATATATATATATATATATATATATATATATATAAACCAACGTTCTTTTCTTTTTCTGACCATCCTCATTTTCACCTTCCCTTTAATTCTCTTAAAATTATTATTATTACTATTATTTTTGCCCTGTGTTCTGGCATTCCAAACTGCTCGCTTTATTGTTCTTTATTGTTTGCATGATGCTTTACTTTTTCTCAATGGCTGACGGAGAGACCGAGACTCTTTTAAATAAAAATTACAATGGAATGTGGTGATAGGTATCAGTTATTACAATGGTGATAAGTGCCAGGTATTTAGCACCAACTTATTCTCATGAGGTACCAGTGACCTGGATTGTTTTCCTAGTAAGATCTGGTACGATCTTTGGATTTTCTTCCTTGTGCAACTGTGTCTTCCTTCCTATCACCATCACTCTTCCTGCTGAGGCTAGGTCACCTTGGTGTCGAGGTGTGAGGGAGCTTACTTGACTAAGACCCCAGCAACCCTCCCTCCTTTATTTGATTAGCATAGAAGAAAGTTTTCTCCCCACTGCTTAAACTGTGCTCCGGGTGTTTATTGAAGGGGTAATTGTTACTTTCCTTGTACCCCTACCAATTTCAGTGTTGAAGTGGTTTGCACCAGTCAAAGGGGGGTTGAATCACCAGGTGGAACTTCAAGTGAATTACCAGGTAGAGCTTCAGGTGAATTACCAGGTGGCACACTAGGTGGTTCCTCCAGAGGTTGTCTGGTAGAGGAAGTATTACCTGAGGTCACCTGAAGTTCCAAGGGTTGGTGGTGTACACAGGTGTTTTTGCCAGCTCATCCTCGCCCAATACTAACAGAGTGTTGCTAGCACCTCTGGCATTTCCAGGCTAAATAGGCGGTTTTGCTGAGCCTTGCTGTGTTAGTTCTAGGCGAGCCATCCTAGGATTGTGCCCGTGGTAGGCATATTTGTAGCGTTGGTGTTCAATTATCTCTCATATCTATACTTTCACATCTGCTCTGCTCTCTGTCTGTCTGAAAGTCTCTGTCTCTCTCTCTCTCTCTCTCTCAATTTTTATCTGTCGAAGCATCGACAACCTCTTCTGTTTCCTCTGTAGGAGCGACTCCTGACAACCCTTGCAGGGATATGATTTATGGCCACGACTCAGAGCCAGACTTAGCCGGGCACTCGGTTGCTGGCCCTGGCCCTGGCCCAGACAAGGCCAAGGCCAGTGGCAAGTTCTAACTATTTCTGCAATGTTAACTACAATAGGACCGAAGTTCTTCCTATCTAGAGTAGTGTTAGGCAGGTTATTTCCTCCAAACACAATAAACGGTTTGATTGTGGTTATGTTACCTATGCTGACACAGCATTTGTTTATGTGTGCGTTACCCAATTCACAATGGCTCAGTGGTGGGTGGTCAGGGCCCTTATATACTGACTGGGGATTCAGTGTGGGCCATATGCTCATGTATATTACGGTCTAGCTTAGGCTGGGTTATGAATTTATAAGTTTGAAGAGGCAGTTAGAGGCAGTGTGACCCGATAAAGAACGTTCTCGCCACTAATTGTTTCCCAGTGGTTGATTGAGCATGAAAGTAAAATTTTAGATTTAGATTTTAGATTTTGCCACCGAAGTGGCTAGTTTATTGTGCACCCCATATCCATCCTGTGGAGGGTAGCGCAAGAGCATATGGATACACAAAAGGCCTAGGAACTAGGCTCCAAAAGGGTTAACAGGAGTACATATAGATTTATATCTACAGTTCACTTATCTGTTACAAGCAAATTTAGGAAATTTCCTTAATTTATCTGGTATCTTAATTCCATTAATAAGATATCTTGACATGTCACATAGGTTATTATACTATCTCTATATTCCTAAATAAGTAGACAATTAACCACATAGTGTTCAAGATAATGACCATAGGGTTGACCACAAACTTTGCATTTGGTTTGATCATCATCTGTGTGTCTGTCAAACTGCCAGAAGTACTTGTAACCAAACCTAAGCCTGGCCACTGCAACATCAGTCAGTCTGTTCACATTACAAGTTACTCCATAAACATACTTATCTGCATTAATGTTATCATAGTGGGTTATAGATCTACTGAGGATTCTAATTGCATTCCTATAACATTCACTTTCATTATTTACTTCTCTTCTAATATTATTCCTATTGCTAGACACAGATATACCAAAGTTATATTCTACATTCTTCTTCTGGGTACTCTTCTTGGCTAACATATCAACTTTATCACGAAGGAGTAATCCATTGTGTGATGGAATCCATAACAATTTTATATTAATTTCTTTTTCCGGGATTTTTGAGTATCTATACCTGGCATCTCCAATGAGCATGCTATTAGGAAAGCCTTCAGTGATGACACAGAATCATTAATAAATATAGTAAAGCTCTGTGTCATAAGTTAGCTTTAGCGTCATTAGGATGGCAAACATTTCAGTCGAGGAGGACATTTAGCGTCTGAATCCTGGACTGGTTGCAGTTTGGAGGATTAAGAGGAAGGTTTGAGGTGAACACTAATTCAGTATTCCTCACGTTCCACTGACAAGACCTTTTCCTTAAATCTTATGTGGATTAATCTAGATGTGAAGCAGATACCTGCTACCTGGAGTCTACCTGAAGGGCAATCCGGGGATGAATGCCCCCGCGGCCAGGTCCATGACCAGGTCTACCGGTGGATCAAGGCTTGATCAACGAGGTTGTTACTGTTGGCCGCACGTAGTCCAACGTACGAACCACAGCCCGGCTGATCTGGCACATTTGTATCTGTCCAGTTCCCTCTTAAAGACAACCAAGAGTCTATTGGTAATTTCCCTTATGGCTGGTGGGAGGCTGTTGAACAGTCTTGGGCCCCGGACACTCATTGTGTTGTCTCTTAGTGTGCCAGTGGTGCCCCTACTTTCACTGGGGGTATGTTACATCGCCTGCCAAGTCTTTTGCTTTCGTAGGGAGTGATTTCCGTGTGCAGATTAGGGACCAGTCCCTCCAGGATCTTCCAGTGTAGATGTTTCCTTCTCTGTACAGTGCTGTAAGTGCCTGAAGTTTGGCCATCAGAGGCCTCAGTATAAGATAACCTATAACACCAGTGTTACTTGTGGAGATGAATTTAACACTGCCCACTCCTGAATTTTAGCCCTGCAGTACTACAGCTGTTGAGGCTCCTATAAGGCTAACAACAGAACCTGTGGTATATTGTTTATGTTCAGAAAAGAGCTTTACAGAGGCCAGTAGGAGGGCATACTTCCTGTATCCTGACTATTCTCATGCAGCCGTTGTCTCTAACCACAGGAACCCCGCTTCTGTGGGGTTCCCCTAGGTAAGACGGAACCCAGAATCCTTCCCTCTCCTCGAGGACTTCTATTGCTCAGCCTTCAGGCATTCTACCAGGCTGCGACTCCAGGAAAACTGAATTACTGCTCTATCTCTCCGAGGAGCAGCATCTGCAAGTTGTTGGAGACGTTGAATACGTTTGTCTGGTACTCATAGATGAAAGGCTACACCTCTTCAGCACAATTTACCTTCTGCAAAGTCTCGGTCAATGAATGACCCTTAGGTTCAGCTGGTAGGTGATATGGAAGAGGATTTTGTGATATGCCTTCATACTTCCCTGGACTTCTTTGACAAGGAGAAAGCTTACAACACAACGTGGATATTCAGTGCTCTTCACCGTCTCCAAACTCTGGGACTGTGGGACCATCTCTTATGGTTTCTCCAACAGTTTCTATCTAGCAGATCGTAAAGGTAAACAGTTGGTTTGTGCTATTCACTGGAGCTGTACCTGGAGGACGGGTCCTGCAGGGCAGCATTTTGAGCATAACAGTATTTTATTACAGCCCTGGATGGTGTGGTCAGTCATTCCCGTGATGGGATCAAGACCTCCTTAGTATGTTGACGATCTTGCAGTGTACTGCTCAGTGAAGGTGGCAGTTCAGTTTACCTGGGACTGGGTGTGTGACAGCGTCTTCTTCCAGTGTGCTCCTCCACGGGGTGTTCCTTCCCTCTCAGCAGCTGGTGACATTTTTTTGGAGATGATCTTTGATCTACGCTGGACATGGACCTCTCATACAAAGATGCTCTAAGTGGATGCTGTGCGGCACTAGATATAGGGGCCTAATTTCAACTTTTGTTTTAATTGCCTGATTTATTTCATTTTTTTTTGATAGAATAAGTATGTAAAAAGTTGAATGAAAATAATTTTCACGATAAACAATAAAAAAACAGTTTATGCAATGTAGCAACACTTATCTGCAAGTATTTGCAATGGTAAAAGTGGCTTTGTGACTGGTTTGTAATAAAGCTGTGGCAAATTGATTTTTCGTTGAAAAAGACTATAATATACTCTCATTACCCCCTCCCTCCCTCCCCCCCCAAAAATAAAATAGGGAAGATGCAATTTTTTTTAAACTATATCTGCCCTGACCCCCACAAATTAAAAAAAATGAGGATTAGTGTCAATATTTGCTGGTGGTCTTGTAAAACACAATGACTAATGAATGTGTAGTGTAAAAAAACATCATTTACAATTGGTTTATATAAAACTGGGTTCAATAAAGAGCTGAATAACTCACCCTGGAGATACTCCAGCGAGAACATCCTAGTATATTAGTTGAGTAAAAACATTTTTTTTTTTGAATTGTGAAGATATTTGAGCAAAGGTATATTGAAGGAGTTTTTTTTATTATGTCCATAGGCCTTCCCAAGTGTTTCCAGAGTATGGTATATATAGGCAAGACACATAGGCTGGAGGACATGGTGCCGCTGCTTCCACTACACACAACAATATATAGCAATGGTTAGAATTATAACTTAGCCGGTGGAAGGCTTCGGTCAGATGACCAAAAGCTCCAGTGTCGGGTCAACATATAAGACCTGCGTCAGGAAACACTTGTTTGTTTTCTGACAAATCTTACCTGACTTGACCTCAATATAATTTTTTTTTTTAATTTGGCTTCTGCGTTACGTTTTAATGTTCTTATCATTCCTATTATTATTTCCGTACAGCTTTTCACAGATGGAATAATAAAAATGTAAATAATAGCATAAATGTACGGCATTGTAGCGCGAGTTGACGAGCACATCCACCCCCCACGCCACCTCACGTCTCACTAAAACAGCAACAAACTCATGTTTGTCCACTTTGTAACGATGCCAGATGGTGATCTTCATGAATTTAACTAAAAAAAAAAATGCGTAAAAAGTTACCGAAAATTCGTCAATTACGCACGAATGTGTTACGGATAACGTCATCGCATGAAACGCCATAATTGCAGTAATGCGCTTTAGAAATTTAACTGAGTAATGAGACATGTACCAAATTGTTGCCAGATTTAAAGACTATTTTTTTCGGTAAAGTTAAATCAGTGTTCAATTTTTTCGTTTATGTGTGTACTATATGGTCTTCCCAAGACCGATGCAATGCCCCTAATTTAGGTGTTCTCCCACCTCACCTGCTGGGTGAATTGGCAGACAGTGCATAGGCTCTATGCACCCTTGTGTAGAATTGGCTGTCAGATCTACACCTCAGCTGCCTGAGATACAGATCTGCTCAGCATTTAAAGATATGGCTGAATTCTTTACTTTCTCAAGTCAGACTCAATGTTGACTCTGACGAGCTTCTCCCGGGTCTCATCTGGGTTCAGTGTAGTGGCACTCTAGTTTATGCTGTAGGGATAACTGTGTGTTGTGTGGTGCTCGGATGTGAGCACCACTGCTGTGTTGTGTGGTGCTCGGATGTGAGCACCACTGCTGTGTGTGGTTGGATGTGAGCACCCTGTGTGTGTTGTGGGATGTGAGCACCACTGCTGTGTTGTGTGGTGCTCGGATGTGAGCACCACTGCTGTGTTGTGTGGTGCTCGGATGTGAGCACCACTGCTGTGTTGTGTGGTGTTTGGATGTGAGCACCACTGCTGTGTTGTGTGGTGTTTGGATGTGAGCACCACTGCTGTGTTGTGTGGTGCTCGGATGTGAGCACCACTGCTGTGTTGTGTGGTGTTTGGATGTGAGCACCACTGCTGTGTTGTGTGGTGTTTGGATGTGAGCACCACTGCTGTGTTGTGTGGTGTTTGGATGTGAGCACCACTGCTGTGTTGTGTGGTGCTCGGATGTGAGCACCACTGGTCAGTGTGTATGTGAACAGCGGTGTTCACTTGCCTCGCAGTCCTCCTGGACGATGTTCATCTTTAGTTAGAGGATAAGAACCTTGAAATGTCGAACCTTCATGACAACTTTGACTCATTACTATCATTTCTATCATCCACTACCACAACAACCACCACTACCACCACCGCCACCCCTCCCCCCCGCCCACCCACCACAACCAATGACAACAAACCCCCTCAACCCCCCGCCCTCACACCACAACAAACCCCCACAACCCCCGCCCTAACACCACAACCAATCACAACAAACCTCCTCAATCCCCCACCCTCACACCACAACAAACCCCCTCAACCTTCCCCCCCTCTCAGCCTCGTATCCTCACGTGTCAACAAACATTAACCTCACCAGACTAATAAATAAATAAATTATGTACTTTGGCACCAGCACTGAGAGTTGTCATTTAGGCTACTTAAAGGTAGAGTTATTAATGGTGGTAGTGCCTACGATAGCGGTGGTAGTGCCTCTGGTAGTGGTGGTAGTGCCTATGGTAGTGAGGGTAGTGACTGTGGTAGTGGTGGTACTGCTTATGGTTGTGGTAGTGCCTACTATATTGGTGGTAGTGCCTATGATAGTGACGGTAATGCCTACGATAGTAGTGGTAGTGCCTACGATAGTGGAGATAGTGCCTACGATAGTGGTGGTAGTGCCTACGATAGTAGTGGTAGTGCCTACGATAGTGGTGGAAGTGCCTATGATGGTGGTGATAGTGCCTACGATAGTGGTAGTAGCGCCTATGGTAGTGGTGGTAGTGCCTATGGTAGTGGTGGTAGAGCCTATGATAGTGGTGGTAGTGCCTACGATAGTGGTGGTAGTGCCTACGATAGTGGTGGTAGTGCCTTCGATAGTGGTGGTAGTGCCTACGATAGTGGTGGTAGAGGTGGTAGTGCCTATGATAGTGGTGGTAGCGCCAACGATAGTGGTAGTAGTGCCTATGGTAGTGGTGGTAGTGCCTATGGTAGTGGTGGTAGTGCCTTCGATAGTGGTGGTAGTGCCTATGGTAGTGGTGGTAGTGCCTATGGTAGTGGTGGTAGAGCCTATGATAGTGGTGGTAGTGCCTACGATAGTGGTGGTAGTGCCTACGATAGTGGTGGTAGTGCCTACGATAGTGGTGATAGAGGTGGTAGTGCCTATGATAGTGGTGGTAGTGCCTACGATAGTGGTGGTAGTGCCTACGATAGTGGTGGTAGTGCCTACGATAGTGGTGGTAGAGGTGGTAGTAGTGCCTATGGTAGTGGTGGTAGTGCCTATGGTAGTGGTGGTAGTGCCTTCGATAGTGGTGGTAGTGCCTATGGTAGTGGTGGTAGTGCCTATGGTAGTGGTGGAAGTGCCTATGGTAGTGGTAGTGCCTAAGCGGTGATAGTGCCTATGGTAGTGGTGGTAGTGCCTAGAGAGAGAGAGAGAGAAGAGAGAGAGAGAGAGAGAGAGAGAGAGAGAGAGAGAGAGAGAGAGAAAATAAGAATTATTTTAGGCATAATATTCATATAAATAACAAAATTAACGTTACCAGTATGGCGTGAGGACGTACATGTGTGTGTGTGTGTGTACTCACCTAGTTGTGGTTGCAGGGGTCGATTCACAGCTCCTGGCCCCACATCTTCACTGGCCGCTACTCGGTCACTCTTCCTGCTCCATAAGCTTTATCATACCTCTTCTTAAAGCTATGTATGGATCCTGCCTCCACTATATCACTTCCGAGACTATTCCACTTCCTGACAACTCTGTGACTGAAGAAATACTTCCTAATTTCACTATGATTCATCTGAGTCTTCAACTTCCAACTGTGTCCCCTTGTTGCTGTGTCCCATCTCTGGAACATCCTGTCTCTGTCCACCTTGTCGATTCCTCTTGGCATTTTATATGTCGTTATCATATCCTCCCTATCTCTCCTGTCCTCCAGTGTCGTCAGGTCGATTTCCATTAACCTCTTTTCCTAGGACATACCCCTTAGCTCCGGGACTAGTTTTGTTGCAAACCTTTTCAGTTATCCGGTTGATGTGCGGCTCAGGAGATGT
>WNWK01001056.1:55000-165000 GCA_009830355.1 Cherax destructor | reverse complement strand
CCCTCCTGTCCTCCAGTGTGGCCAGGTTGAGTTCCCTTAACCTCTCCTCGTATGACTTACCCCTCAGCTCAGGGAACTAGTCTTGTTGCAAACGTTTGCACTTTTTCTAATTTCTTGACGTTCTTGACCAGGTGTGGGTTTTATACTGGTGCTGCATACTCCAATATGGGCCTGACGTACACGGTGTACAGAGTCTTGAATGACTCCTTACGAAACGCAATACTTAGGTTTGCCAGTCGCCCATATGCTGCAGCTCGGTATTATACTCACCCCATGATCCTTTTTTTCTGAGTGAGGCTTGCAATTTTTTATCCCTGAGCCTGTACTCCGTCTCCGGTCTTATTTGTTTTACTCCAAGCTTTATGATTTAGCACTTGGTGGGGTTAAACTCCAGGAGTCATTTTTCGGACCAGGCTTACAGCCTGTCCAGATCTCCTTGTAGGCTTACCTGATCCTCACCTGCTTGTATTCTTTTCATTTGCTTCATAACATCTGCAAACTTGGACACTTCTGACTCTATTCCTTCCGTCAAGTCATTCACATATACCAGAAACAGCACCGGCCCTAGGAATAACCCCTGGAACCCCGCTCGTAACAAGCGCCCACTCTGACACCTCCTCACTTACCATCACTCGTTGTTTCCTTCCTGTCAGGTACTCTCTGATCCATGCGTGTGAAAATGCACGAACCAGCTTTCGTAATTTCGTTATTGGGTTATATTACGGAAATGTCGGTTAATATGAGTTAATATAGCCTAGAAAAATTAATATAAATCACAATATAATACGAAGTACAAATCACAAAGTATAAATCACAACATATAAATCACAAAGTATAAATCACGAAGAATAAATCACATATAAATCACAAAGTATAAATCACGAAGTATAAATCACAACATAAAAATCACAAAGTATAAATCAATCATAATTACGGGATATAAATCACACAATAACCACACTTTCTTTTCATACCTGTGCGTATTTTGTGATTTGTTCCAGTCACATTATTTTGACTGGTATTCTTAAGATATACGAAATTTCTATTGAAGCAATGTTGCAGGGTTGAGGTTGCAGGGTTGAGGATGCAGGGTGTAGGTTGCAGGGTTGAGGTTGCAGGATTGAGGTTGCTAGGTGTAGGTTGCAGGGTTGAGGTTTCAGAACACCTTTATTTGAAGTGATCAAGGTCGTTGCGCAGTTAAAGGCAGGAAAGTGCCAGGCAAGGTCAGGCAGCGTTGAAAAGTTAATCCGCGTGGAAAACGCCTTAACGGAGGCGTCCGTAAGTATCAAGTCCAATGTGTGGTCTTATTTAATCATGGACGACAAATTACAAACATTCGTCATAGTGAATTAACCACGTTAAAGATGGCAGTTCGTGGGAGAACTGAGGTTGAGACGTTAGCTCCGTGACCCCTGGCTAGCTCCGTGACGCAAGCTTCGTGACCCTGGTTGACTCCGTGACGAAATCTTCGCGACACTAGCTCCGTGACCCTAGCTGGCCGTGACGCAAACTCCGTGACCCTAACTGACTCCGTGACCCTGGCTGCCTCCGTGACGCAAACTCCGTGACCCTAGCTGGCTCCGTGACTCAAACTCCGTGACCCTAGCTGGCTCCGTGACGCAAGCTTCGTGACACAAGCTCCGGCCTTGCGACGTACCGTTACTAATTCTCTCGATCGTGGTAAGTTTATTAACTACGGACATTACCAAATAAATATTTACGAGTGAGTCTTCGGGAACGAGTGACGATGACAAGCCAGGCGTCGTAGAAACAAGTCTACGAGTGTACGTGATAGTCTACAGCGTGTGCAGAGACAAACTGTACGTGAAAAACTATCATCCAAGGACGGCGTTTAAGCATAGGTAAGACAACGAACAAGCAGTGCGACGTTCCAGAGAATCATCTCCGTGCAACAGACGTGCGACAGTCATCCGATAACGACGTAGCTGTGAAACGTCGATATCCGAAGACTGTAGCACAGGTCGAAGTAGCACAGGTCGAAGTTACACGAGATAAGTCCCAGTTTCTTGTACCGTCTCCCAGGGAAAGTACTGTCTTGTACTGTCTCCCGGAAGAAGTACTATCTTGTACTGTACTCCCAGAGGAAGTACTATCTTGTACTGTCTCCCAGGGAAAGTACTGCAGTAATTCGAGCTACGGGGACTATATTCGACTGTCGCCGTCAAAGGAAAGTCTGGTGTTGCAGCTGCAACAACCTTTAGACTTAAGGTCCCCAGAGTACAAAGTTCTCAAAATTGCTTCATTTGAAGTAATCAAGGTCCCAGGACCAGAAAGTCTTCATTAAAGGTCCCAGAGCACCTTCAATTGAAGTAATCAAGGTCCCAGGACCAGCCAGTCGTCAGTCAAGCTGTGCCATGTGTGTGTACTCCTGACATTTCTCGGCTTTCCACTTATTTACGTAAATTATTTGCGCATTTGCCTATTCACTTACAATTATCGCAGCGTGTGTGTGGTGTGCTGGCGGCTGCCACACACCAGGAGGCGACAGCTGCACTGATATACGCAGCGTTGCAACGTTGCAGTGATATACGGAGCGTTGCAACGCATAGGAGGGAGGGGTGGATAGAGTAACCACTGTTTATATTGACCACTGTAACTGGAGCACTGTATCGGAGCGTGTCTGAACTGCTGTTTGTACTCTTGTGACTGTACTTCCGTACGTACTGCTGGCAATGGACTAGCGTAAGGTGGTTTGTTTGCGCACGACGGCGACTGTAGTAATGAAGGAAGGTAGTTTGGTATGGTAATGTATTCACAGCTGTTATTAATACAGCTGTTATGGCACCAGTGACAGAGGGCAGATGTTGACGGTAGAGACGGATTCTCCTCTTTAGAGGGTGGAGGGAAGAGGACAAGGAGGAGGGTGGGGAGAGAGGGGAACGAGTAGAGGAGGAGAGGGTAGAGGAGGGTCTATATGAAGAGAATTTGTAAAGGAGGGGGTCGAGAGAGGTGTGAAGGAAAGAAGGAAGGGTTGAGGAAGGAGTAGGGGAAAGGGTCGTCGAGGAGGCCACTGTTATACCACAAGACGGGCAGTCATCAGCGACTCTGATAAACCTTTCTCAGTGATGCCTATCAGCTGTCAATCGTGTAGTTATGAGATCACACAGCTGGCTTCAACTCCACCAGCTGTGGCTCACAGTTGGCTCTAACTTCACCCTCTATTCGCTTTGTGCATTACTAATCACAGAACCTGGGATGGAAAGATGGATAAGAGCATATTGTTGAATTTCTCTCTCTCTCTCTCTCTCTCTCTCTCTCTCTCTCCCATGACTATAACAAACACTACTCTTCCCCCTTTTATTTCCCTCCCCTCTTTTATCTCTCTTCCATCATTTATCCTCTTCTCTTCTTTTATCCCCTCTCCTCTTTCATCCCCCTCTTTTACTCTCCTCTTTTATCCTCCTCTCATTTATCCCTCTCTTTTTTATCCCCCTCTTTTATCCCTCTCTTTTTTTACCCCTATCTTGTTTTATCCCCTCCTCTCCCCTTCCTTCTCCCCTCTCCTATCTTCTTCTCCCCTCTCGTGCCTTACCAATCACAGAACAAGGACAGTCTAATTGGCACTTTCCTTCATTTTCCCTCTTCTCCCTCATTTCTTCGCTTCTCCCCCATTCCTAGCATTTCTCTCTCTCTTCTCTATTACTCCTTCTCTTCTGCTTTTTTCATCCAATTCTTCTTCTTTATTTCTTTTATTTTTCATTTGCACCCCTCTCTTTAATTCTTCAACCCTGTTTCTTCTCCCTCTTCTTCTCTTTTTCTTGTTTCCTCCCCGTTCTGTTTACTTTTTCTACCTTCTTCTATCCCTTCCAACTTTCTTTTTTTCTACCTTCTTCTCTTTCTTTATACCCTCTTATTTATCTTTTTAGTAAATCTCCCTCTCTTCTCTCTTTTCCATAAGCTCTGTTACTCTCCTCCAAAGCTTCCTTCCCCATATTTCTGGGGCCCCCCCTTTTCTCTCTCTCTCTCTCTCTCTCTCCTCTCTCTCTCTCTCTCTCTCTCTCTCTGATCATCCAAAGAAATGCATAATTTCCTAAATAAGTTAATTCGTCGTTGCAAGACCTGCAAATGTTTCCCCCAAGAAATACGTTACAGTTCAATAATGATAAACATTGGTATTAACATTAGCACTGTGCTGCAGTCTCCCCGGGGAGCTAGACGAGTACAACCATCTCAACGTCATGGTAAACGTCGCTACTACAACCATACAGGGAATATTTGGTGTCAGGAGAAGAATAGAGACGGAATGGCAAGAAACAGCAAGAATGTGTCAGCACCTGGGAGACGTGAATTTCAAAATGGTATACAATACCGACAGGTTGCTAGGTAAGACACATAAGCAACAGTTAGGTATCTTTATTACGAAACGTCTCGCCTACACAGTAGGCTTCTTCAGTCGAGTACAGAAAGTAGGCAGGAGCAGCAGAGATGTGAAGACGATGTATCAGTCCATCAGCCTTGCAAGGGTGATGGGTGGGAGATGTGTTGGACTGGGAGTAAAGATAGTGGCTAGCACATCATAGCCATGTATATTAATGCCCCGAAAAAATGTAATAACAAACGTCCTAATTCATTTTTGCTTTGCAAACATTAAAAGCGTTAAACCAAACAAGAAAATATCATTTATTAGGTAACTGTATTGGTTGCAGCTTTTACAGAGACCTATGTTTAAATACTACTTTGATAACTAAAGGTGGATACCTGGGTACAGTCTAGAGAGAGAGAGAGAGAGAGAGAGAGAGAGAGAGAGAGAGAGAGAGAGAGAGAGAGAGAGAGAGAGAGAGAGGAGAATTGGTCAGTATGTTGAGAACTTCTGGTACACTAAGTCACTTAAAATCATGAATGGTGTAGTCGAAGACCTCGCACCGTGTGGAAGAGGCGAGACTTAACGCACAAGTTCACTGAAGTTCAGAGCCGCATACACACCGGACCTGAGGAGCCCAACACAATGACGGTGTATTCAGTACATTCTACTTCAATAAATACATTAACTGGCACCAAATAAATCATGATCTTACCGAAATATGCCGAGAAGATAGTATGAGAAACATGGATTTAGAGCAGTGAGGTGGAGCTCAGTGAAATAGAAATATGTTCCGGACACAATCCAGGTCAACAAGTTTTTAGAGCAGGTCGCTCCTGCCTCTCGCAACTACTGGGAGAGAGAGAGAGAGAGAGAGAGAGAGAGAGAGAGAGAGAGAGAGAGAGAGACTGGAAGACAAAATTAGGGGTGTATACACAGATTTTGCAGAATCCTTCAAGCAGTGTGATGCTGGTGTCGTAGCACACAGTACGTGCTAAAGAAAAACACGGAACAGTGGGTAGATGTATAGTTAATTTTCTAAGAAATCGAACCCAGAGAGGAATGTTGAAGAAAGTGAAACCAGAGGATGCCACAGTGAAAAGCTCTGTTAGTCAAATTACAGAATTATCCCCAATTCTTTTTCTCACAGGAGATACTAGAATGTGTATGAGAGTCGCACCCACTGACTTCTTGAGATGTTAACTAGGTCTTCCAGTGGGCAATGGAAAGCAATGATGTTCAGTAGGAATAAATTTCAGTGACTCTACTATGGAATAATTTGAGGAAATAAAAACTGGAATGGAGTATAAAAGAAACTCAAACAACTCTACTGAGTGGATGATTAATGTGAGGGGGTTAGTGATAGTGTCAGAGGACCTCACAGTCAAGGATTCCAACAGTGTTGTTATCACAACTGCGAGGAAAATCATTGCCTGGATAACTAGAACCTTCAAAACAGGAGATGCCAAGTCGATGATGGTCCTCTTTAAGTCACTTCTCTTCCTTAGACTGGAGTATTGCTGTACACAAACAACCCTTTTTTATAACTCAGGCGAAATCCCAGATCTGAAGAAAGTACAGAGAACCTTCACTGCCCAAATAAATTCAGTCAAGCACCTGTATTGTTGGGAATGTCTGAACTCTCTCGAACTGTACTCCCTGGAACGTAGGGGAGAAAGATACATGATAATTTACACCAGGAAAAATCTGGAGGGACTGGTCCCAAAGCTACTCACCAAAATCATTCCCCACCACAGCAACAGACTCTACAGATTGTGCAAGATCATTCCCAATAAATAAAATCATATTTGCAATGAATACATTAAGAGACAACACGATAAGGGTAAACGGACCAGGACTTTTCAGCGCCTTCCCTTCATATATGAGGGACTTTATCAGTTGATCAAAGGCTGTTTTCTAGAGTAAACTTATGATCCTCACGTCAGATCCTGATCAGCCGGGCTGTGGTGCATACACTGCTCTGGGTGCAGCCTGCACTAACACACTAATTGAGCAGACTGTTAACCAGACCTGGTCTTGGCCCGGGTCCTGGGGGCAGCGACACCTGGAACTGTCCACAGGTAAACTACACTTTCTTCGTCTTCTCCTTCTCTCTCTCTCTCTCTCTCTCTCTCTCTCTCTCTCTCTCTCTCTCTCTCTCTCTCTTCTCTTCTTTCTCTCTCTCTCTTTTTTTTCTCTCTCTCTGTGCTTCTTTCTTTATCTGTTTTTGTTATAGGGTGTGAGGGAGGAAAAGAGAAATAGAAGGAGGGAGGGAAGAAATGAAGGAATGGGGCGAGGAAAAGAGGGATGGAGGGAGATAGGAAGAAATGGAGAATCTTACTGAGGAAGAAGGTAAGGAGGATGATGGGAGCCAGGAAGAGAGGGAGGGAGGAGGATATGAGGGAGCAAGATAGGGATGGATGGAAATGTGGTATGGATGGACAGTTAGATAGATGGATAGATATTAACTTCTCATCCTCGCCATCTCGTCTGTTCTCTCCCCGCCTCTCCATTATTCTCTCCCCGCCTCTCCATTATTCTCTCCCCGCCTCTCCATTATTCTCTTTCCCTTCTAACATTATTCTCTCCCTCCTTCAATTATTCTCTCCTACCATTATTCTCTCTCTCTCTCCCTCCTATCATTATTCTCTCCCTCTCTTCCTCCTACCATTGTTCTCTCTCGTTCTCCCTCCTATAATTATTCTCTCCCTCTCTTCCTCCTATCATTATTCTCTCCCTCCCTCCTACCATTATTCCCTCCCCACCTCTCTCTTACCATTATACTCTCCCTACGGTGCCTCCCATTCCTACCATTATTCTCTCCCTACCATTCTCTCCCTCCAAACGTTATTCTCTCCCTCATTCCATAATTCTCTCTCTCTCTCTTTCTACTACCATTATTCTATCCCTCCTGCCATTATTCTCTCCCTCTCTCTCTCCCATTATTCTCCCCTCCCTCTCCCTCCTTCCATTATTCACCCATCACCTCCTTCATATCCTCCCATCATTTCCTATCATCACCTACCATCACTGTTTGATATCATCTCAGATCACCTTCACCCATCACCTTCACTCATCACCTTCACTCTCCCAGTTTTTACCCTAACCCCATTCCTTAATTTCTTCCATAAACCCCTATTCTCTTCCCCTCTTCCCTAACCCTCTCCTCTTCTCTACTTTTCCACTTTTCCCTGTTCTTCCTCGCCCTTTTCCCCTCTTCCTAGTTCTCCTTCCCCTTTTCCATGTTCTTCCTCGCCTCATTCCCTCTTTCTAACTCTCCTTTCCCTCTGCCCCTCCTCTTCCCTTCTCCTCTTCCCCTCTGTCTCTACTCTTCCTTACTCTTCCTCCCCCCCCCTCTCTCTATTCCACATCAGTGTCTTGATTACTTCTTGTTTCATGGCCCCTTGTACTTCCCTCCCTCACCCCCCTTCCCGCCTCCCCTCACCTTGTATCCCTCCCTTTATCTCTTCCCCTCGCCACCTCCCTCAACCCCTCTCCTCCCAATCCACCCTCCATTCTCTGACCGCACATTAGTTGCCTCTATCATTACCTCTTACCTTTCTCTCTCTCTCTCTCTGTCTATCTGTCTTTCTGTCTGTCTGTCTGTCTGTCTGTCTCTCTCTCTCTCTCTCTCTCTCTCTCTTATTTACACAACAGTTTTACAAGGTTAGGTTAAGGTTCCTAACTTTATTTACAAGCTAAGAGCTGTTACCTACATCAGCTCATTTTAAAGTCTTTTTATCGTTATGAGACATACAGATAGGGAACAGGATGAAGTTGGAGCCATCTGTGGGCCAGCATTTTCATTTGGTCAACTGACTTTATCTCGTTGACATCATTATACTGTGCGAACATTTTCGAGACTCAAGTCATTCTAGAAATGAATGATCTCAGCTGAAGTGATGTTCTGGAGAAGGGTACAGTTAGAGTGAAGTTGCTGTTTGCTGCCCGTCTTGTTGTGTAGAAGCTGTCTTCTTGTTGACCACGAAGTGGAGCCAAGTGTGGTACCTCAACAATATTGGCCTTGTACATAACAGTAAAGGTATCCACATGAAATGACAGATCTGTCCATGTTGGGTCCAGGCGAGTGATGAGTCGCCTTGCTCTATTTTCTATTCTGTCAAGAAGTCGTACATGAGACTGGGGACAAGCAACCCAAGACAGTGGAGCATACTCAAGGTGTGAGTGCAATTGCGCCTTGTGTACAGAGTCTCGTAGTCTTTAATGTCCAGCAGATGAGAGATACGTCTAAGTCTACCTGGAAGGTGTTCTGTGGGTCAACGCCCCCGCGGCAAAGTCCTCGACCAGGCCTTCCGGAGGATCAGGGTCTGATCAAGCAGGTTGTTACTGCTGACCACACACAATTAAATATACGAGCCACAGCCCGGTTGATCGGACACCGACTTTAGATATCTGTCTAGTTCCCTCTTTAAGACAGCCAGGAGTCTATTGGTAATCCCACTTATGTGTGTTGGGAGGTTCCTTCCATCACACAGACCCAAGACTGTTGAAGAGTCTTGGGCCCCGGACACTTGTTGTGTTTCTCTTATTTTACTCATGGCGCTCCTACTTTTGATTGGTGGTATGTTGCACCGTCTGCCTAGTCTTTTGCTGTCGTAGGGAGTGATTTCTGTTTGCAGATTTGTGAGTGACTGTGCCTTCAGATAGATCACTCCCAAATGGGTCAAGGAAGAAGCCAGAAATATGAGTAGGGAAGTCAACAAAGGTCATCAAAATTCCTCTATATAAGATGTTGGTTGAGGTTATCAACAATTATAATATGTTGACATTTATGTTGAAGCAGAAGAGTCAACATTTTTCACGAGGAAGTCTGCTTGCTGCCACTGAGGTCTGTACATTGCACATGCTAGTACAGAAGTACTCGAGTTTATACATAGAGTGAAGAACATTATTTCCAGATGACTAGGAATGGTAACAACAATGAGCTGGGCATGTACACTTTTAGAAAAACACCTTGAGGTGTAGTCAGCAATTCCTCCTGTCTTCCAAAAATGTCTCAACAAAGGCGATCACCAACATTGGTAATGAAGCCCCTAAAGTTGGCCGACAGGATGCTGATAGACTGGCTCGATAGACTGGCTCCTCTTGATTTGTTCAGCTTGTGTACATGGGTGTGTAAGGTGCTTTTCCTTAAGACAGGTACGACACCGTGGCAGCAGCTGGGACGTAGCTCTCTGGTCTTGTATAAGGTACAATAGCTGAGCCGAGGCAGGAGTAGCTGGGTGTATACCTGGAGTCTACCTACCTGGAGAGTATTCCGGGGATCAACGTCCCCGCGGCCCTGTCCACGACCAGGCCTTTCGGTGAATCAGGGCCTGATCAACAAGGCTGTTAATGCAGGCCGCACGTAGTCCAACGTACGAACCACAACCCGGCTGATCCGGCACAGACTTTAAGTAACTGTCCAGCTCCGTCTCGAAGGCAGCCAGGGGCCTATTGGTAATTCCCCTTATGCATGGTGGGAGGCTGTTGAACAGTCTTGGGTCCCGGACACTTATGGTGTTTTCTCTTAGTGTACCAATGGAGCCCCTACTTTTCATTGAGGGTATCTTGCACCGCCTGCCCAGTATTTTACTTTCGTAGGGAGTGATTTCTGTGTGCAGATTCAGGACCATTCCTTCTAGGATTTTCCAAGTGTAGATTATGATATATCTCTCTCGCCTGCGTTCCAATGAGTACAAGTCAAGTGCTTCCAAGCGCTCCCAGTAGTTGAGGTGTTTGATGGAACTTATATGTGCAGTAAAGGTTCTCTGTACATTCTCTAGGCCTGCAATTTCACCTGCTTTGAATGTACAGAAATATGTAATGTACAGCAGTATTCCAGCCTAGAGAGAACAAGTGGCTTGACATCTCTTGTTTTGAAAGTTCCCATTATCCATCCTATCATTTTCTTTGCAGTTGTGATCGTGGCATTGTTGTGATCCTTGAAAGTGAGATCCTCAGACATTACCACTCCCAGGTCCTTCACATTATTTTTCCACTCTATTGTATGATCGGAGTTTGTAGTATACTAAGTTCTAGTTATTATCTCCTCCAGTTTTCCATAACGGAAACAGTGGTGTCAGGTATACTGTCAGGTGTAGGAGTGGAGCTGACAGAGCCAAGGCTAGCTTCCTTGTAGGGTACTGGATCTGTTTCCTCTGCGATGGCCAAAGAAGTTGTAATAGGAATTTCAGATGCAGTGTTTTGAGCTCTTATCTACGTGTGGAGTTCCAGCGCTGACACATTCCCAACAGTTTCTTTCTGTTAATCTCAGTGTGAGAATTCCAGGCCTTGTCAATAGCGTCAACAACAGCGGAGCAGCATATGTTCTGTTTATCTAGGATGGTTTGAAACTAATCTAATGATTTTAGGAGCTCATGAAGTGATTCCCTTTGACGGAATATCCTAACTGCAGCCTTACAACACAACCCAGTAGAACAGTGTTGATTATTTGAGTGGAATCCCTGAGGCACCTTTCATCCTTCCTGCTGTGGCACCAGAATTGTTTCTGGTACCTATGCCACAGGCTCTTTGACACCTTTTAAAGATCCTGAGATGATTCACCTGGCTACAACAGAAGTCTCCTTCTCGTAAATGATCCAAGTTGGACCGAAACGTCGTCGTAAGCTCCTCTCTAGTATGTCTTGCATACTGTGTGACAATAACTGGTACACCTGAGCTCCAGGCGTGTAAGATGTGCCAGGCCTCTTGGTGCCAGGCCTCTTGGTGCCAGGCCTCTTGGTGCCAGGCATCTTGGTGCCAGGCCTCTTGGTGCCAGGCCTCTTGGTGCCAGGCCTCTTGCTGTGTATCCATAAACGCTGCACTAACTTTTGGGACAATGATCAGAGAGTAAAAGTGATCTCGCTGTTTCGTGATGAGAAGTCATGGCAGTGAGAGTGTTTTGTGAGGAATGTAATGGCCGAGACCTGCGTCTCTCTCTCTCTCTCTCTCTCTCTCTCTCTCTCTCTCTCTCTCTCTCTCTCTCTCTCTCTCTCCCTCCTCCCTCCCCCCCCTATCCCTCTCGTTACCTCTTTTTCCAGCTGGCTTCCTCTCCTCGCTTCCCCCCTTCCCCTTTCTTCCGTCCCATCCTTCTCCCTTTCATTATACCTTGTCTCTCCCTCTTCTTTTTCCTTCTTCTCATTACTTCTTTTATTCTCATCTCGCACAAATAACAGTCTTGTTCCCCAATTGTTCTTCTTTTTTTCTTTTTCTTATTTTCTTCTTCTTTCTTGATTCTTCTTCTTTTTCTTCTTCTACTTTTTCTTCTTCTTTCTCTTTGTTGTTGTTCTTCTTCTTCTCCTTCTTCTCTTCTTGCTCTTGTTCTTCTTCTTCTCTTCTTGTTCTTCTTTTGTTGTTGTTCTTCTTATTATTATTTTCTTCTTCTTCTTCTTCTTTTCTTCTTCTTCCTCTCTGCTTCTTCTTTTCTTCTTCTTCTTCTTCTTCCTCTTCTTTTCTTCTTCTTCTTCTTCCTCTTTTCTTCTTCTTTTCTTTTTCTTCTTCTTCCTCTTCTTCTTCTTTTCTTCATCTTCCTCCTCTTTTCTTTTTCTTCTTCTTCTTCCCCTTCTTCTTCGTCTTCTTCTACTTTTTCTTCTTTCTCTTTGTTGTTGTTCTTCTTCTTCACCTTCATCAACTTCTTCTTCTCTTCTTGTTCTTCTTTTGTTGTTGGTGTTGTTGTTGTTCTTCTTTTACTTTTTCTTCTTCTTTCTCTTTATTGTTGTTGTTGTTGTTCTTCTTTTCTTCTAGTTCTTCTTCTTTCTTTCTTCTTTTTTCTTCTTCTTTTTCTTTCTTTCTTCTTCTTTTTCTACTTTTTCTTCTTCTTTCTTTTTGTTGTTGTTGTTGTTGTTGTTGTTGTTGTTGTTGTTGTTGTTTTCTTCTTCTTCTTCTTCTTCTTCTTCTTCTTCTTATTCTTCTTCTTCTTCTTCTTCTTCTTCTTCTTCTTCTTCTTCTTCTTCTTCATCAACTTCTTCTCTTCTTGTTCTTGTTCTTCTCTTCTTGTTCTTCTTTTGTTGTTGTTGTTTTTATTGTTCTTCTTCTTCTTTTTCTTCTTCTTATATATATTTGAATCAATACATTAATCTTCATTCATCAAAAAAATCACAATTTCCAAACAGCTTCCCCCCAAAATGTACAAAATTACAGTGATAATAATAATTAAGTCCCATAATTAGGTAATTAAGCAATTAGTGGTGTCGTAAATTTTAATTATTGCATTGCTCTTCCCTTCATAAATTTCGTGATAATGGATAAATGAGGCAGCAAAAAATATATATATAAAACAGGGTCGTGAATTTTCACGCGAAGAAAATTAATAAAAAAAAGGTGTTATATATAATTGGCAATAATAATAATTATTTTTATTATTAACATTAGCTGGAGGGAGGGGAGGTTAAGGGGGGTCAACGCCCCCAAGGCCCGAGGGGGCGTTGGGACCCATAGCCTCGGAGAAGTGGATAAAAAGGCTTCAAGGGAAATTCCTTCTTAAAGCCATTTGAATATTCCACCTTCCTTACCACCCCCATCTTTTTGTTACCAACATGTATATTTTATGACATAATATGGTACACAAGGCTTAAAATATACATTGCTGGTATAAAGATGGCATATACAGTACATGAGGTTTGAGGGATACATTTCAAGTACATATTGCTACGTGTCTGTCTCAACCAGCTCCTCAGAGCTGGAGTGCGTATCCAGGATACAGCAGGCATTACACCTCTGAACCGCAGCTCTGAGTAGCTGGAACAGAGTGTGGCTCCGTCAATGAACTTGTAGTCATGATCTCCAACATTGTTCCTAAGGTGTTCAGGGAGAATCGCTGTTACAAGTCCACTGGATGCAACGCATGAAGACAGGAAAACAGGTAGAGCAATCTGTGATGCCTTGTGGACATCAATGTCTCCTAGTCTGACTGGAGGTGTAGCTTGGTCCCACTGCCCATCTTCTAGAGTAAGGTTGAGTACTTCTGTAAAAATCTGCCTCAGGATACTGTCATATTCATGCAGTATAGGGTTATTATATGAGGGAGCACTTCTTAGGAAACATGTTAACCTGGGCAGACTCAAGTACTTGGTGAGAAGGTACAAGGCATCGTGGGTGTCAAGATTGCCTATTCGTTCTTCCAACCTCCTCAAATCGTCTGTTTTTTTCTTGAGAACTGAGTCAATGGCATCACTTGCCAGAGGTGCTCCAAGCAAGACGCTGTTTGTGGGGGTAGTGACTGATGCTTCTCCTCCACTGCCTCGATCACTTCTTGACTGGTTGAGATGATTTCACATTTGGATGGATTCAGGATGAGTCTCATTTCCTATCTCCGTGTCATCACCTGAACAAGATCAACAAGGGACTGGTCTGTGCCCGCCAGTGTTCCATCAACCAGGAACCAGAGAAAAAGAGAGAGAGAGAGAGAGAGAGAGAGAGAGATTTACAGGAATTTAACCCAGGCCGAAAAAAAAATCGTGGAATTTCAGATATTTACATCTAAGGGCTTCACAGGGAATTATCTCAGAGCTCCTGTATTTATTTTACAAGCTAAGAGCTGTTATCTTACCTCAGCTCATTTACAAGGTTGAATTGTGAGGCAGTCGAGGAACGAGTGACAGTCGACGGAGTAGAGTAAAATTCTCTCTCTCTCTCTCCCACTTCCTCCTCTACCTCTTCCTACCTCTTCTTCTTCATTTCTCCTCCTCCCCTCTTCCTCCTCCCTCTTCTCCACCTCTTCCATCTTTTCCTCTTCTTCCATCTCTTTCTTCTGTTCCATTTTCTTCATCTTCTATTATCTTCCTTCTCTTCCATCTATTCCTCCTTTTCCACCCTCCTCCTCCTCCTTCCTTCACAGCATCGAGAACCCGTCATTATCCTCTGGTCACCTACAATAATACGTTGATAATCCACCCCCAGAATTATCACTGGCTCAAGCACACAACCTTGCAAAGGCTAAAGGCTAAATAATTGCCAGAAAATACTGAATAATCGCCGGGGAGAAGCCTAATAATCGCTGACGTTGAATAAGAGAATTATTGGTAAATGGTCAATTATCTAGCAGGAATTATGGCAGATTTTTTTGTGATAATCGGTGAGATTATTAATCTTGTCATTATAATTCATCTTCATGTTCTTCTGCTTCCTCTTATTATTATTATTATTATTATTATTATTATTATTATTATTATTTATTATTATTATTATTATTATTATTATTATTATTATTATTATTATTATATTTGAAACTCGGTAAACCCGTATTGACTATATAAATAAGGAAATAGAGGTTATCATTAAGAGAGATAATGATTTTGGTAGACGGTAGATGATAGATTATCGTGAAGTGAGGTAACATCTACTAGTAGAGGGGTTGTTGAGGTGGTTTGGTCATTTAGAGAGAATGGATCAAAGAAGAATGACTTGGAAAACGTATAAATCTGTAGGGGAAGGAAGGCGTGGTAGGGGTCGTTCTCGAAAAGGTTGGAGGGAGGGGGTAAAGGAGGTTTTGTGGGCGAGGGGCTTGGACTTCCAGCAAGCATGTGTGAGGGTGTTAGATAGGAGTGAATGGAGACGAATGGTTTTTGGGACCTGACGAGCTGTTGGAGTGTGAGCAGGGTAACATTTTGTGAAGGGATTCAGGGAAACCAGTTAATTGATTTAGTTGGACTTGAGTCCTGCACATGGAAAGTACAATGCCTGCCCTTTAAAGGAGGGGTCTGAGATAGTGACAGCTGGGAGGGACTTTTCTCAGCTGTCGTATCTGAGCTCCTCTGCAAAGACAGTGATTATGTATGAGTGTGGTGAAAGCGTTGAATGATGATGAAAGTATTTTCTTTTTGGGGATTTTCTTTCTTTTTGGTCACCCTGCCTCGGTGGGAGACGGCCGACGTGTTGAAATATATATATATATATATATATATATATATATATATATATATATATATATATATATATATATATATATATATATATATATATATATATTATAATGTGTTTCAAGTATGGTATACAGTGGCCATTTCTAAGCCGTTTTTGCTCCTTTTTTGAGAGTCCAATCAGTCATTGTTCCTTCCCAGTCGCTCCCACTGCCAAGTCTAGAAGCTCACTGCTCCATATATAGAAGCTCACTACTGCAAGTATAGAAGCTCACTGCTTCATGTCTAGCAGCTCACTGCTTCATGTCTAGCAGCTCACTGCTTCATGTCTAGCAGCTCACTGCTTCATGTCTAGCAGCTCACTGCTTCATGTCTAGCAGCTCACTGCTTCTTGTCTAGCAGCTCACTGCTTCATGTCTAGCAGCTCACTGCTTCATGTCTAGCAGCTCACTGCTTCATGTCTAGCAGCTCACTGCTTCATGTCTAGCAACTCACTGCTTCATGTCTAGCAGCTCACTGCTTCTTGTCTAGCAGCTCACTGCTTCAAGAGTAGCAACTGCTTCAAGACTAGAAGCTCACTGCTTCAAGTCTCGAAGCTCACTGCTTCATGTCTAGCAACTCACTGCTTCAAGAGTAGCAACTGCTTCAAGAATAGAAGCTCACTGCTTCATGTCTAGCAACTCACTGCTTCTTGTCTAGCAGCTCACTGCTTCATGTCTAGCAACTCACTGCTTCAAGAGTAGCATCTGCTTCAAGAATAGAAGCTCACTACTTCATGTCTAGCAACTCACTGCTTCATGTCTAGCAACTCACTGCTTCTTGTCTAGCAGCTCACTGCTTCATGTCTAGCAACTCACTGCTTCAAGAGTAGCATCTGCTTCAAGAATAGAAGCTCACTACTTCATGTCTAGCAACTCACTGCTTCTTGTCTAGCAACTCACTGCTTCATGTCTAGCAACTCACTGCTTCTTGTCTAGCAGCTCACTGCTTCATGTCTAGCAGCTCACTGCTTCATGTCTAGCAGCTCACTGCTTCATGTCTAGCAACTCACTGCTTCAAGAGTAGCAACTGCTTCAAGAATAGAAGCTCACTGCTTCAAGAATAGAAGCTCACTGCTTCACATCTCAACTCTTCACTCCCCGTGGAAACGAGAGGGGGGGGGAGGTCTGTGATTGGTTACTTGAGGATGACAGTGAGTTCCTCTATTGGCTAGAGACAATGCCAGCAATTTCATGCGTCCTGATTGGCCTCTGGAAGCGTCCAGATGTGGACCCTGAACGGCGCCTTGGTATGTTGAAGAGTTAATTGAGGGAGGGAAGGAGGGAGGGAGTGAGGGAGTGAGGGAGGGAGTGAGGGAGGGAAGGAGGGAGGGAGTGAGGGAGTGAGGGAGGGAGTGAGGGAGGGAAGGAGGGAGGATGGGAGCAGGAGGGAGAAGAGAATGTGGGATGGATTTTGGTGTATTCACCTAATTGTGGTTGCAGAGGTCGATTCATAGCTCCTGGCCCCGCCTCTTCACTGATCGTTACGTGTATGTGTGTGTGTGTGTGTGTGTGTGTGTGTGTGTGTAAGGAAACACTTCGAAATGTTTCGGCCCCGCCGGAATTGAACCCTGGCCCTCCGTGCGTGAAGCGAGAGCTTTAGCCACCAGGCCATCGGGGCGTGTGTGTGTGTGTGTGTGTGTGTGTGTGTGTGTGTGTAAAGTAAACCTATATAAATTTTCCTGGGTAGTCATTAAAGGAGCCTCGATCCGAATGCTTCTCTCTCTCTCTCTCTCTCTCTCTCTCTCTCTCTCTCTCTCTCTCTCTCTCTCTCTCTCTCTCTCTCTCTCTCTCTCTCTCTCTCTCTCTCTCTCTCTCTCTCTTTCTCTCTCTCAGCTTCAAGTCAACTGCATAACTGCATTATTCTCAAGTGTTAATTAAGAAGATTTATTCACTTAAAATTTTTTCGATTCTGCCAATTCAGATTTAAAAAAAAATATATGCAGATCCTGTCGCTCTATTAGGCTCTAAATTCCCAGAATTCCAGACTCTTAGCTCCCTACTTCCAGTCCCTAATCCCTTCCATTTCCGACCCCCAAATTCTACATTATTAATGGCTGCCTGCTAATCCCTGATTTCCTCATTGCAGGGTCGTAGCTTCAGGCATACCTTCGAGCTACAGCTCCTGATTTCAGCCATCAGTTGCCTGATCCCGCATTCCAGGCTCCTAATTCCAGATTTCAAATTCCGAGCTGGAAATTCCAAGTGGTTTGGGCTGTTCCAAGTTGACGGCGGCCAAGAGTAAAGTTGGGGCAAGTTGTTATATAATGATATTGTGAGGGGGGAGGGAGAGGAGGGGGGAGAGGGGGGAGGGAGAGGAGGTGGAAGAGGGGGAGGGAGAGGAGGTGGGAGAAGGGGAGATGGAGAGGAGGTGGGAGAGAGAGGAAGAGGAGGTGGGAGAGAGAGAGGAGGTGTAAGAAGGAGAGAGAGGGGAGGTGGGAGAGGAAGAGGAAGTGGAAGAGAGAGAGAGGGGGAGAGAGAGAGAGAGGCAAAGGAGGTGGGAGAGGGGGAAAGAGAGGGATAGGAGGTGGAAAAGAGAAAAAGGGGAGGGAGGGAGGTGAGAGAGAAAGAGAGGAAGAGGGAGACGAGGTGAGAGAGAGAGATAGAGGGAGAGGTGGAAGAGGGAGTGATAGAGGAAGAAAAGGGAGAGAGAGAAAGAGAGATGCAGGAAGGAAGAGGTAATAAAAATGCTATGGAGGGAGGAGGAGGAGAAGGAGGAGGAATCAGGAGGATGCAGTGTGGAAGAAAAGAAGAGGAAGCCCCAGTGGCTGAAGGAGTACCTTCAAGAAGGAAGAGGAAGAGTGTGAGGTATCACACTGGGCAGCAGTAACCAGCTGTCTCCCAGCTGGTCACTCCTGGGATCCATCCCATGTCTGCACCACCTGTCACATGGAACCCACTCATTCACGACGCTGTTTGCAGGTGGTGTAGAGCTGATGATACCATCTGAAGGAGGACGAGTTCCATCTGCAACCTCGGGAAATCAGGAAGGAGGGTCTGGGGGAGACATATTCACGACATATCAGATACCCAGACGACTGTATGTGTGTGTGTCTTACGAACGAGCACAACCATGACATTATAAAGCTTGTTGGGAAGTAAGCTTGTGGTGGAAGCAAACACCATACGAAGTTTTAAGGATAGGTACGACAAGACTCACATGAAACTCTTAATACAGAGACTAAAGTATACTTCAAATGTATATGTATACGTTCAGAAATATACACATCCCCCATTCACAGCTTCATTCACTCCACCCCTCTTTGCCTCCCCACCCTTCTACCTTTCCCTCATGTTCCTCCGTCCCTTTTCTCTCCTCTTCCCTCTCCCCTCGTCTCTCATTTCCTCTTTCTCTTCCCTCCCTTCCCTTTCTCTTTCCCTCCTCTCCCAATCACACTATCCACTCCCATCCCTCTCTCGCACTCCTCACCCCTCTCTCACATTCCCCATCTCTCTCTCTCTCACTCTACACCCCTCTTTTCCACTCCCCACCCCTCTCTTCCACTCCCCACCCCTCTCTCGCACTCCCCACCTCTCTCTCTCTCTTACTCCACGCCCTCCTTTCCCACTCCCCACCCCTCTCTCCCACTTCCTACCCCTCTCTTCCACTCCCCACACCTCTCTCGCACTCCCCACCTCTCTCTCTCTCCCACTCTACACCTCTCTTTCCCACTCCCTACCACTCTCTCCTACTCCCCACTCCTCTCTCCCACTCTCTATCCCTCTCCACCACTTTCAACTCCTCTTTCCCATTCTCTCTTTTCTTTCCCACCCCCTCTGCGTGCTCTACTCCCCACTTACATTTCTCCCTCTCCCCCAACACTTTCCTCTCTAACAACACGCAACATCCCCCCAACACCAGTCATCTAACCCCACCCTTCCACCCCTCCCACATGCTTACTCACCTCCCCTACCAATTCAAATCTCCACCTATCCCACCCACCCCCACCTACCACCACTAACCCCAACCAACCCCCACCCACTGATGCGGTTGATTCTCCTTTTCTCTCCATGTCCCCCCTCCCTCACACTTTTCTCATCTCTCTCTCTCTCTCTCTCTCTCTCTCTCTCTCTCCCTTCTTCCCTCCCTTTCTTTCCCTTCCCCTCCTGTCCCCCTCCCCGCCTCTCAATCAGCCAGGTCCCTCCCTCCCTCCCTCCCTCCCCTTCAGTTCTAATCAGCCAAAACTTGGTCTCTGGCTCTGTGATTGTTCAGTCTGGTCGAGGCTCTGTGATTGTTCAGTCTGGTCGAGGCTCTGTGATTGTTCAGTCTGGTCTCTGGCTCTGTGATTGTTCAGTGTGGTCTCTGGCTCTGTGATTGTTCAGTGTGGTCGAGGCTCTGTGATTGTTCAGTGTGGTCGAGGTTCTGTGATTGTTCAGTCTGGTCTCTGGCTCTGTAATTGTTCAGTCTGGTCGAGGCTCTGTGATTGCTCAGTCTGGTCGAGGCTCTGTGATTGTTCAGTCTGGTCAAGGCTCTGTAATTGTTCAGTCTGGTCTAGGCTCTGTAATTGTTCAGTCTGGTTGAGGCTCTATGATTGTTCAGTCTGGTCTAGGCTCTGTAATTGTTCAGTCTGGTCGAGGCTCTGTGATTGTTCAGTCTGGATGAGGCTCTGTTATTGTTCAGTCTGGTCGAGGCTCTGTAATTGTTCAGTCTGGTCGAGGCTCTGTGATTGCTCAGTCTGGTCGAGGTTCTGTGATTGTTCAGTCTGGTCAAGGCTCTGTAATTGTTCAGTCTGGTCTAGGCTCTGTAATTGTTCAGTCTGGTCTAGGCTCTGTAATTGTTCAGTCTGGTTGAGGCTCTGTGATTATTCAGTCTGGTCGAGGCTCTGTGATTGTTCAGTCTGGTCGAGGCTCTGTGATTGTTCAGTCTGGTTGAGGCTCTGTGATTGTTCAGTCTTGTCGAGGCTCTGTAATTGTTCAGTCTGGTCGAGGCTCTGTGATTATTCAGTCTGGTCGATTGTAGATTATGACATATCTTTATCGCCTACGTTCCAAGGAGCACAGTTCTGGGGACTTCAAGCGCTCTCAGTAATTAAGGTTCTTGACAGTTTATATAAGCTGTGAAGGTTCCCACTACATTTTTCCATATCTGTAATTTCACCTGCCTTGAAGAAGACGTTAGTATGTTCCAGCCTAGAGAGAACGAGTGACCTGAAGAGTCATCATTGGCTTGGCATCTCTTGTTTTGTAAGTTCTAGTTATCCAACCTATCATTTTTAGTGCAGCTCTGAGAACAACATTGTTGTGCTCCTTGAACGTGAAATCTTCCTAGCATTACCACTCCCAGGTCTCTCACATTTGACTTACGTTCTATTGAGTGGTTTGAATTTGTCTTGTACTCCGATCTTACGTTTTATTTCCTCCATTCTTCCGTAACCTAGTAACTGAAATTTGTCCTCACTGAACATCACAATATTGTCAGTGGTCCACTGGAAGACTTGGTTTATATCAGCTTGGAAGTTCACTGTGTCTGCTGTGGATGCCACGCTCATGCTGAGTCTAGTGTCGTCTGCCAAGGATGATACAGTGCTGTTTTTCGTGTCTCTGTGTTGAGTGCCTACAGCAG
Organism: Cherax destructor; assembly: GCA_009830355.1. Classification (NCBI taxonomy): domain Eukaryota; kingdom Metazoa; phylum Arthropoda; class Malacostraca; order Decapoda; family Parastacidae; genus Cherax; species Cherax destructor. The sequence goes on along the minus strand of WNWK01001056.1, from coordinate 144,219 downwards.
ATAAAGTCTGATAATAACAACAAAGAAGATATGAGAGGAAAAGTTCTCTTCCTCTTATCCACCCCCTTTCCTTCTCTTAGTTCTTCGTTTCCTCTTCCCCCCTCTTTCCCCTACTTCCATTTTCATCACCTCATTGTCTCCTTATCCTTCATTCTCTCCCTCTTATGTCTAACCTCTCTACCTTGCTCACCTCTGCCACTCCTTGTCTTTTCTCGTTGTTATGCTCTTTTTCCTTCTCCCTTACCATCTCTCTCTTCCCCCTCTCTCCTCTTTTCCGTCTCTCCTCTTCCTCTCTCCCCTCTTCTCTCTCTTTTCTTCCTCTCTCTCTCCTTTCCCCTTCCTACCTTTCTCCTCTCTCCTTTACCCCTTTCCTTTTATTTTACTCTTTGTCAAAATTTCCAAAATGTCCTACATAATTCTACCTCACTTGACTCTGAGAAAGCCATTGAAGACACCCATGCACTCAGCCCCGGGGTCAGACTCGTGGAAATCCGTGTTCATGAAGAACTGCCAGAAACCCCTTTAATATTGTATGGAGAGGGAGCCTAGACACGGGGGTCATCCCACAGGCCTTCAAAACATCAGATATAGTTCCACTGTACAAAGGTGGCAGGAGAGTAATGGCAGAGAACTTTAGACCAGTAGCATTGAAAACCTACATTATAAATATCTTTGAAGTAGTTATAAGAAGCAAGAAAGCTAACAACCCAGGGCAGTCTGAGTTTAGAGCAGGTCGCTCCTGCCTCTAAAAAGTACTGGACAGAACACTCGCCTCACACACTGAGTGTCCGTGGTTCGATCCCCGGGCACGGGTGGTAATGTTGGGCATGCTTCCTTACACCTGCTATCCCTGTTTACCTAGCAGTAAGTAGGTACCTGGGTCTTAGTCGACTGTTGTGGGTTGCATCCTGAGGGACAAGATTGAAGGGTGGCTAACACTCCGGGTTAAAAAATCCGAAATTTTAATCTTATTCTAAGACAAACAAAATACAGAGGTAATATACGCAGATTTTTACAAACGCCTTTGACAAGCGCGATCATGGCGTAATAGCGTACAAAATGCGTGATAAAGGAATAACTGAAAAAGTGGGCAGATGTATCTTTAACTTTCTAATAGCACACAAAGAATAACTTATTACAAATAATTAAGTCAAGAGTCTGCCACAGTGAAAGGATCTGTTCCCCAAGGCACAGTACTGTCCCCCCTCCTGTTCCTCATCCTCTTATCAGACATAGACAGGGACACAAATCATAGCACCTTATCATCCTTTAAATATGATACTAGATTAGAATCAGTGGCATCCACTGAAGACACAGCAAACCTCCCAGTGTATATACACCAAGTCTTGCAGTGGGCCACTGAAAACAGCATGATGTTCACTGAGGGCAAATTTGAGTTACTCCATTATGGAAAAAACGAAGACATTGAAAGTAACTACCTACTAGACAGAACCAGAAAAACTAACGTGAGAGACTTAGGAGTGACACTGTCTTAAGATTTAATTGTCAAATGTCACAAAAGTGTCACCACAGTGGCGAGGAAAATGATACGAGGGATAACGAGAACATTCAAAACAAGGGATGATAATTAAATGGTCTCTTTGTCACTTGTTCTCTCTAGGCTGGACTACCGTTATACGCTAACAGCTCGTTTTAAGGGAGAATAACTTGCAGATCTTAATAATGCACAGAGAACCTATGCTTCATGTATAGGTTCAGTCAATCAGGTAAATTACTGGAAACATTTCGAGTCTCTCGACCTCTACTCTTTGGAATACAGGCGATAAAGATACATCATAAACTACCCCTGGAAAATCTTTAAGGGATTGGTCCCAAATCTGCACACATAAATTACTCCCTAAAAAAGAAAGAGGCTCGACAGACGGTGCAAAATACCCTTGATGAAAAATAAGGTCCTTTGAGTACACTGAGAGATAACACAATAAATGTAAGGGGTCCATGATTATTCAATAGCTTCCCATATACAAAAGAAGCATTGCCAACCACTGACCTGGCTCTCAGTTCCTGATCAGCAGGTCATTGGTTCATGCTGTTGACGGAGTGCAACCAGCAATAACAGCCTGGTTGAACAGATCTTGATCCACTAAGGACCGGACCGCGGAAGAGTGACCCCTGAAAAAATCCTTCAAGTAGGTATCCTCTCCCTTCTCCTTTTCCCCTCTCCTTTCACCTCTCTCCCTCTACTCTTTCCTTCTACCCCTCTCATCTATCCTCCCCTCTCTCTCCTCCCTTCTCCCTCTCCTCTTCTCCTCTCCCTCTCCACTTCCCCTCTCCCTCTCCTCTTCCCCTCTCCCTCTCCTCTTCTCCTCTCCCTCTCCTCTTCTCCTCTCCCTCTCTTCTTCCCCTCTCCCACTCCTCTTCTCCTCTTCTCTTCCTCTCCTCTTCTCCTCTACCTCTCCTCTTCTCTCCTCCTCTCCCTCTCCTCTTCTCCTCTACCTCTCCTCTTCTCTCCTCTCCCTCTCCTCTTCTCCTCTCCCTCTCCTCTTCTCCTCTCCCTCTCCTCTTCTCCTCTCCCTCTCCTCTTCCCTCTCTCCCAAGAGGACCAGTCACCCGTACATATCAATTTCTCATTGATTAGTCGAGTAGGGTTCCTGTATTTGTTGTCCTTGTTCTTGATGTTACTGTTCATGCTATTGTTCTTGCTCCTGCTGTATTTGTTTCTGTTGTTCTTCTTCCCGTTCTTGTTCCTACTGTTCTTACTATTTTTGTTCCTGCTGTGTTCTTGTTCTTCTTACTGCTCTTGTTCCTGTTCGTACAGTTCTTGTTCTTGCTGTTTTTGTTCCTACTCTTCTTGTTCTTCTTACTGTTCTCATTTCTGCTGTTGTTCCTGTTTCTCTTACTATTTTTGTTCTTGCTGTTCTAACAATTATTGTTCCTGCTGCTTTTGTTCTTACTGTTCCTACAGTTCTTGTTCCTGCTGTTCTTGCTCCTGCTGTTCCTACAATTCTAGTTTCTGCTGTTCTTGTTCCTGCTGCTCCTACAATTCTTGTTCCTGCTGCTCCTACAATTCTTGTTTCTGCTGTTCCTACAATTCTTGTTCCTGCTGTTCCTACAATTCTTGTTCCTGCTGTTCCTACAATTCTTGTTCCTGCTGTTCCTACAATTCTTGTTCCTGCTGTTCCTACAATTCTTGTTCCTGCTGTTCCTACAATTCTTGTTTCTGCTGTTCCTACAATTCTTGTTCCTGCTGTTCCTACAATTCTTGTTCCTGCTGTTCCTACAATTCTTGTTCCTGCTGTTCCTACAATTCTTGTTCCTGCTGTTCCTACAATTCTTGTTCCTGCTGTTCCTACAATTCCTGTTCCTGCTGTTCCTACAATTCTTTTTCCTGCTGTTCCTACAATTCTTGTTCCTGCTGTTCCTACAATTTTTGTTCCTGCTGTTCCTACAATTCTTGTTCCTGCTGTTCCTACAATTCTTGTTCCTGCTGTTCCTACAATTCTTGTTCCTGCTGTTCCTACAATTCTTGTTCCTGCTGTTCCTACAATTCTTGTTCCTACTGTTCCTACAATTCTTTTTCCTGCTGTTCCTACAATTCTTGTTCCTGCTGTTCCTACAATTTTTGTTCCTGCTGTTCCTACAATTCTTGTTCCTGCTGTTCCTACAATTCTTGTTCCTGCTGTTCCTACAATTCTTGTTCCTGCTGTTCCTACAATTCTTTTTCCTGCTGTTCCTACAATTCTTGTTCCTGCTGTTCCTACAATTTTTGTTCCTGCTGTTCCTGCTGTTCCTACAATTCTTGTTCCTGCTGTTCCTACAATTCTTGTTCCTGCTGTTCCTACAATTCTTGTTCCTGCTGTTCCTACAATTCTTGTTCCTGCTGTTCCTACAATTCTAGTTTCTGCTGTTCTTGTTTCTGCTGTTCCTATAATTCTTGTTCCTGCTGTTCCTACAATTTTTGTTCCTGCTGTTCCTGCTGTTCCTACAATTCTTGTTCCTGCTGTTCCTACAATTCTTGTTCCTGCTGTTCCTACAATTCTTGTTCCTGCTGTTCCTACAATTCTTGTTCCTGCTGTTCCTACAATTCTAGTTTCTGCTGTTCTTGTTCCTGCTGTTCCTACAATTCTTGTTCCTGCTGTTTCTACAATTCTTGTTCCTGCTGTTCCTACAATTTTTGTTCCTGCTGTTCCTGCTGTTTCTACAATTCTTGTTCCTGCTGTTCCTACAATTCTTGTTCCTGCTGTTCCTACAATTCTTGTTCCTGCTGTTCCTACAATTCTTGTTCCTGCTGTTCTTGTTCATAAACTGCTACTGTATACTACACTCGTAAAAGTTCTCCCTCCAACAGTGTCGGTATCAAGGCCTGGTCTGAGACCGGGCCCCGGGGGTCATGACCGCAGAAACCATTAACAGGTATCTCAGAAAGTGAGATATCTGTTTGGGATATCTCTCCTTCCTGTTGTTGTGGTGCTGTAATTCTATTGTTATTCCGTTGTCTCGTCTGTTGGTGAACAGTGAACAGTGTTTTCTGGTTTGTTCCAGTTTTGGATATTTTTGTTGTTGTTGTTGTTCTTCCTCTTTCCTCCTATTTTCTTTTATCCTCCACTGGTTATTCTTTTATCTTCTTCGTTGTTTCTTTCCTCTCTTTCGTCTCTCTCAGCCGTCGCCAAAGTCACCACCACTTTAACAAGATTTCGAAGCCGTGAACCGGAGTTGCATCTCCCCACTCCCCACCCTCTTCTCCCCTCTCCCCACCCCCTTCTCCCCTCTCCCCACTCCCCACCCCCTTCTCCCCTCTCCCCTCTCCATCCTCTTCTTGGTCTCTCTCTTGCTAACATCAACAATATAACAACATCACTAGTACTTTAATAAGATAGGCAAGCCTTCAACCGCAGTTTCACCTCATCCCCCCCCCTTTATTCTCTTCCCCTCCCCTGCCCTTCTCCTCTCCTTCCCCCTCCATCCCATCCTTCTACTACTCCCCTCTACCCTCCCCTCCGCTCTACCCCTCCCTGGAAAATATCGTCACTGAGAATAGCGTCAGCACTCACCCCCTCGCTCAGCCAGACGGTTACATGAGCCGTTTTTATTGTCGGGTTCCCCCTGGCTCTTATGAGTGTATAGGTCCAGGTTCCATTGTGGTTATACCTCCTTTCCCCCGTCTCTCTCTCTCTCTCTCTCTCTCTCTCTCTCTCTCTCTCTCTCTCTCTCTCTCTCTCTCTCTCTCTCTCTCTCTCTCTCTATCTCTCTCTCTTTCTCTCTCTACCTATCTATCTATCTATCTATCTCAAAAAGACGATCTCTGAGGCAGATACCTGTACCACAGGAGGGAGATGTAACAGCTCAAGACCTTTCGCACTGTCACCATTGCGTCATCAGGAACTTCGCCCTCTGGGATAATTAATAATCCCTCACCGTACAATATGAACCAAGGACTGTAGAGACTTGACCCGCATCTGGTCCGAGGGAGTTGGCCATAATATCAACTCGAGATGCCTTAAAAACTGCTCGATTTGCACCAGTGATGAGGTATTGAGGCATCTTCTTGTGGTACAGCGTTGTGCTCCAGTGGAAGGCCTGTCGCGCGTGCCTAGTAAAATACAAAAGCTTTATTTTTCCTCTGTATTTTGAATTCTGAAAGTTATAAATGCTTTCCACTTCTGTTTATTTTGAATTTTGAAAGTTATAAATGGTTTCCTTTTCAGTGTATTTTGAATTTTGAAAGTATCCTTTTATTTGTATTCCTAATTTTGAAACCTTTTACTTTGTATTCTGAATTTTGAAAGCTTTCACTTTCTCTGTATCCTGAATGCCGAAAGCTTTTTTTTTTTTTTGTATTCTAAATTTTGAAAGATTTCACTTTTTTTGCATTCTGAATAGTATTCAGTATTTTGAATAGTGAAAGTTATAAAATATTTTCCAATTTCCCTGTATTCTGAATGTATGTCTTTCCTGTATTCTGAGTTATGGAAGCTTAACTTCACTTTCCTGTATTCTGAATCGTACAAGACAAAACTAGATATATGGCACCATAAAACCATGATGGATGCCTGCCCATAAGGACGCCCAGGAATAACAAAGGGAAAAAATGCGTTTTCACTGAAGGCAAAGATTCAATTTATTCTGATAGGAAGGTTAAGGGAAATAAATCCGTCCAGGAAGTACGCATGTTTTTGGATATGATTTTTTTTTTGGTTGCCGTAGTCGCTGTTGTGGTGAGTGATGTTGTGGTGAGTGATGTTGTGGTGAGTGATGTTGTGGTGAGTGATGTTGTGGTGAGTGATGTTGTAGAGAGTGATGTTGTGGTGAGTGATGTTGTGGTGAGTGATGTTGTGGTGAGTGATGTTGTGGTGAGTGATGTTGTAGAGAGTGATGTTGTGGTGAGTGATGTTGTGGTGAGTGATGTGGTGAGTGATGTTGTGGTTGTGGTGAGTAATGTGGTGAGTGATGTTGTGGTGAGTGATGTGGTTGTGCTGAGTGATGTTGTGGTTGTGGTGAGTGATGTTGTGGTGAGTGATGTTGTGGTGAGTGATGTGGTTGTGCTGAGTGATGTTGTGGTTGTGGTGAGTGATGTTGTGGTGAGTGATGTTGTGGTTGTGGTGAGTAATGTGGTGAGTGATGTTGTGGTGAGTGATGTTGTGGTTGTGGTGAGTAATGTGGTGAGTGATGTTGTGGTGAGTGATGATGTGGTGAGTGATGTGGTTGTGGTGAGTGATGTTGTGGTTGTGGTGAGTGATGTTGTGGTTGTGGTGAGTGATGTTGTGGTTGTGGTGAGTGATGTTGTGGTGAGTGATGTTGTGGTGAGTGATGTTGTGGTGAGTGATGTGGTTGTGGTGAGTGATGCGATTGTGGTGAGTGATGTGATTGTGGTGAGTGATGTTGTGGTGAGTGATGTTGTGGTGAGTGATGTAGTTGGGGTGAGTGATGTGGTGAGTGATGTGGTGAGTGATGTTGTGGTGAGTGATGTGGTTGTGGTGAGTGATGTGATTGTGGTGAGTGATGTTGTGGTGAGTGATGTTGTGGTTGTGGTGAGTGATGTTGTGGTGAGTGATGTTGTGGTGAGTGATGTTGTGGTGAGTGATGTTGTGGTGAGTGATGTTGTGGTGAGTGATGTTGTGGTTGTGGTGAGTGATGTGGTGAATGATGTTGTAGTGAGTGATGTTGTGGTGAGTGATGTTCATGATGTGGTGAGTTACCGTTGTGATGCCACTGTAAAGAGTGATGGAAGTCTTGCAACCTCTGTTTACCCAGCCTGGAGTTACTGTTATTGTGGGTGGCATCCTGGGACTGTAAATGAGCTGAGGTAAGATAACAGCTCTTAGGCCTGGTCTCAGACCGGGTCGCGGAGGCGTTGTCCCGCGAAACCCTCTCCAGGTATACTCCAGGTAGTAGGATAACAGCTCTTGGCCATCACATAAGAGTCCTGGTCTCAGAGAACTGGGGAAAATAACCCCCAAGACTCGACAAGTAGACCCCCCTCCCCTTTATCCCTCGTTGTTTACCCCTTCATTTCCCCCTTCCCCTTTACCCTTCTTCCTCTTTGCTTATCGATATCTTTCTGATATCAGTATCTCTCTTGAGGTAGGTGTATGTATGGAAGAGTGGTAGGGAGGGAGGGAGGAAGGAAGGAAGGAAGGAGCGAAGGAGGGAGGGGGGAGGGAGGTGCATTGAAGGAAGGGGGAAAAGATGAAGTGAGATCAATCATCTTTTTCTCCCCACTCGCCCTTCCTCCTTCCCTCCCTTTCTCCCTCTCTTCCTTCCTCACCTTCCTTGCTTCAGCAGGAATCAACACTCTGAGACGAATCTCTCTTGACTAAGTGATGAATCACGTTAGTGGTCAAAGTGCTCGTAAGTATTACACATATTTTCCTTCATTACCTTCTTCCTTCCTTCTCTTTCCTTCCTTCTCTCTTCCTGCTTCCTTCCCTCTCCCTCCTTCCCTTTCCGTCCTTTCCTCTCCCACTCCCACTCATTCCTTCCTTCTCCTTCTTTCTCTCTCCCTCATTTCTTCCCTCTCCTTCCTTCCCTCTCCCTCCTACCACCTCCTTCCTTCCATCAAAAATCTTTCTCCTTTCCTCTCCCCCTCCTTCCAGATATTTTTCACCTCATTCACACCCTCCTCCTCCCCTCACTCTTCCCCTCACCGAGGACGAGTATGAGGTGGTGATGAGTCTTGACCCTCCAGTATTAAAAGCCTCTAGTGACATATTAGGCTGTATTATACTGGTATGCTGGGCAGCGATATACCCCACAAGATGATCCCCTGCTTTATATTGCTTTTGTGTGTGGGGGTAAGGGGTTGGGAGGGGTGTCTGGAGAGGGCAGAGGGGGGGGGAAGGAAGAGGTATGTATGGGGGTAGGAGGAAGAGAGGGAGGGGGATTAATGGTGGGGGTAATGGTGGAGAGAAAGAGAGAGAGCAGACAGACAGACAAATATATAGACAGATTGAACGAATGTGTGTATTCACTAACATATGTACGGGCATTGACCCCGGAACACCCTCCAGGTATACCCTCCAGGTATACTCTCCAGGTATACTCTCCAGGTATACCGTTATGTCATTCGCATATACCAGAAAGAGCACCGGCCCTAGGACTGACCCTTGTGGAGCCCCGCTCGTCACGGGCGCCCACTCTGACACCTCGTCACGTACCATCACTCGTTGTTTCCTTTCTGTCAGGTATTCTCTGATCCACTGCAATGCTGCTCCTGCCTGCACCTCTAACTTGTGTGTGTTTGCGTGCGTGTGTGTGTGTGTGTGTGTGTGTGCGCGCGCGCGGTGTGTGTGTGTGTGCATACGGCGTCAATACACGTAAGAAAACATCCTGAAGAATCCAGCAAGTCCGAATTTCTTGCCGGGTTTTCAAAAAATTAACAATAGAGTTCCCGCATCATAGCGACAACGATGTAGAATTTACAGAGGCTGTAAGACCTGCCTGACTCAAAGACCTTTTTTTTTTGGGGGGAGCGGGAGAATGAAAGGGAAGGGGGAGTGCAAAGTGTATTTTATACAGACTCGTTTAGCATTCTTGCGAGAAAATGGGTGTTGCACTTATTTCGTTAAGATTAAGACTGTCTTCAGTGAGGCTGGTGATAATGTGTAAGATGTCTTCTGTGAAATTACTCCTTGCTGTGGGGGAAGTTACTCCTTGCTGTGGGGGAAGTTACTCCTTGCTGTGGGGGAAGTTACTCATTGCTGTGGGTGAAGTTACTCCTTGCTGTGGGTGAAGTTACTCCTTGCTGTGGGTGAAGTTATTCATTGCTGTGGGTGAAGTTACTCCTTGCTGTGGGTGAAGTTACTCATTGCTGTGGGTGAAGTTACTCCTTGCTGTGGGGTAAGTTACTCCTTGCTGTGGGGGAAGTTACTCCTTGCTGTGGGGGAAGTTACTCCTTGCTGTGGGTGAAGTTACTCCTTGCTGTGGGGGAAGTTACTCCTTGCTGTGGGGGAAGTTACTCCTTGCTGTTGGTGAAGTTACTCATTGCTGTGGGTGAAGTTACTCCTTGCTGTGGGTGAAGTTATTCATTGATGTGGGTGAAGTTAATCCTTGCTGTGGGTGAAGTTACTCATTGCTGTGGGTGAAGTTACTCCTTGCTGTTGGTGAAGTTATTCATTGCTGTGGGTGAAGTTATTCCTTGTTGTGGGTGAAGTTATTCCTTGTTGTGGGTGAAGTTATTCCTTGCTGTGTGTGAAGTTATTCCTTGCTGTGGGTGAAGTTATTCCTTGCTGTGGATGAAGTTATTCCTTGCTGTGGTTAGAGAATGTAATTTATTCCTGGTTGTGGGTAGACAGTGTAAGTTACTCCTGTTCTTTTGCTGAAGATTTTTCTATAAAATAAATATCAAAGATTTCTCCAGTGTTCACCAGTACCTCAGTGGCTAGTGTTCAGCTCTCAACCGAAATCACCTGGGCTTGATTCCCGGTCTTGGCGAGAAGTGCTGCCAAGCCACCTTACACCTGCTGCCCCAGTACACCTAGCTTCACATTTAGACACCTGGGTGTTAACACCCCTTACTTAGCCTATAAAATTATTAAAAAATATATATATTAATATGGTTTCTATCTACTGAGTGATTACTGTGATCTTTTCCAAGATGTCTTGAGTCTTGTGTTCTTTACCTCGCTGTTCAAGAAAGAAGTAAGAAGGAAGTGTACTGGCAACGTCTTCCCGTCAGGAAACACTTGTCATTTTTCCTGACAAACTATACCTCTCCTTGCCCGTCCCTCCCGTGGCTTCAATAATGTCATCTACTTTGCCGCCTAGCAGGCTCTATCCACCATCCTTATAAAATACACGTTCGTAAAATACAAGTTAAGGTCATTACGTAATGGTTATTATCACTGTAATATGTTTAACGTTCTTTTCTCTTCAACCTACAGGTTTGTGATGCAGCAAAACTGTGAGTGTACTGAAGCACAGTGAGGTGTGACCAGCGTGTGGACACGGTAATGGGAATGTTGCATGTATGGGAAATAATGATTTGCTGTATTTTTCCCTCTCAGTTCTGGAAGTGATGATGATAAGTGCTCTGTTTATGCACTCTCGAATGAAGTGTGTGGGGAGGCAAATCTGACTTTTTTTTTTTTTAACTTGCACTCTTCAGTGAGTGCTGAGAAAAAACTCTGAGTACGTTCTCTTGCTTTGAGTGTCTTACAGTGACCAGGAATGGACAAGGTCGTATTGATTAGCGAGTTAGCAGTAGCCCTTACACGTTAAAACATTATCTGATTGGCACAGTCGTACATAATGAAACAGAGTAAGTTATCAACTTGACTCATTAATAGCAATGAAGCTTCTCTGTCATCAAGTTCTCTGAAACATTTCCAGGTTAAACTTCTCGGTGAGAACGATTAAAACATCAGAGTATTTCATCCAGGATGCGTTAGCAGGAATGTCTTCAAGGCTTCCCAACTCCAAATATGCCATACAGCATCCTGGACCACACTTAAGGGTGAGCCCATGGCCATTCCAAACTTTCTGTGTCTATTGTCTGTTGAAGTGTATGATTATTCTCACCAATTTTTAGTTATTAATGGAATAATATATATATATATATATATATATATATATATATATATATATATATATATATATATATATATATATATATATATATTATTACACATCGGCCGATTCCCACAATAGCAGGGTGGCCAAAAAAAGAAAAACTTTCATCATCATTCACTCCATCACTGTCTTGCCAGACGGGTGCTTTACACTACAGTTATAAAACTGCAACATTAACACCCCTCCTTCAGAGTGCAGACGCTGTACTTCCCATCTCCAGGACTCAAGTCCGGCCTGCCGGTTTCCCTGAATCCCTTCATAAATGTTACTTTGCTCACACTCCAACAGCACGTCAAGTATTAAAAACCATTTGTCTCCATTCACTCCTATCAAATACGCTCACGCATGCTTGCTGGAAGTCCAAGCCCCTCGCACACAAAACCTCCTTTACCCTCTCCCTCCATCCTTTCCTAGGCCACCCCTACCCCGCCTTCCCTCCACTACAGATTTATACACTCTCGAAGTCATTCTGTTTCGGTCCATTCTCTCTACATGTCCGAACCACCTCAACAACCCCTCCTCAGCTCTCTGGATATAGTTTTGGTAATCCCGCACCTCCTCCTAATTTCCAAACTACGAATTCTCTGCATTATATTCACACCACACATTGACCTCAGACATGACATCTCCACTGCCTCCAGCCTTCTCCTCGTTGCAACATTCATCACCCATGCTTCACACCCATATAAGAGTGTTGGTATAACTATGCTCTCATACATTATCCTCTTTGCTTCCACGGACAAAGTTCTTTGTCTCCACAGACTCCTAAGTGCACCACTCACCCTTTTCCCCTCATCAATTCTATGATTCACCTCATCCTTCATAAACCCATCTGCTGACACGTCCACTCTTAAATATCTAAATATCTGAATACATTCACCTCCTCCATACTCTTTCCCTCCAATTTAATATCCAATCTTTCGTCACCTAATCATTTTGTAATCCTCATCACCTTACTCTTTCCTATATTCACTTTCAATTTTCTTCTTTTACATACCCTACCAAATTCATCCACAAACCTCTGCAACTTCTCTTCAGAATCTCTCAAAAGCACAGTGTCATCAGCAAAAAGCAACTGTGACAACTCTCACTTTGTATTTGATTCTTTATCTTTTAACCCCACACCTCTCGCCAAGACCCTCGCTTTCACTTATCTTACAACCCCATCTATAAATATATTGAACAACCATTTTGACATCACACATCCTTGTCTAAGGCCTACTTTTACTGGGAAATAATTTCCCTCTCTCCTACACACTCTAACCTGAGCCACACTATCCTCATAAAAACTCTTCACTGCTTTCAGTAACCTACCTCCTATTCCATACACCTGCAACATCTGCCACATTGCCCCCCATAAATGCCACAAAAACATCTTTACCCTTATCTAAATACTGTTCATCTATATGTTTCACTGTAAACACTTGGTCTACACACCCCCTACCTTTCCTAAAGCCTCCTTGTTCATCTGCTATCCTGCTCTCCGCCTTACTCTTAATTCTTTCAATAATAACTATACCATACACTTTACCAGGTATACTCAACAGACTTATTCCCCTATAATTTTTGCACTCTGTTTTGTCCTCTTTGCCTTTATACAAAGGAACTATGCATGCTCTCTGCCAATCCCTAGGTACCTTACCCTCTTCCATACATTGATTAAATAATAGCACCAACCACTCCAAAACTATATCCCCACCTGCTTTTAACATTTCTATCTTTATCCCATCAATCCCAGCTGCCTTACCCCCTTTCCTTCTACCCACTGCCTCACGAACTTCCCCCACACTCACAACTGGTTCTTCCACACTCCTACAAGATGTTATTCCTCCTTGCCCTACACACGAAATCACAGCTTCCCTGTCTTCATCAACATTTAACAACTCCTCAAAATATTCCCTCCATCTTCCCGATACCTCTAACTCTCCATTTAATAACTCTCCTCTCCTATTTTTAACTGTTAAATCCATTTGTTCCCTAGGCTTCCTCAACTTATTAATCTCACTCCAAAACTTTTTCTTATTTTCAACAAAATTTGTTGATAACATCTCACCCACTCTCTCATTTGCTCTCTTTTTACATTGCTTCACCACTCTCTTAACCTCTCTTTTTCTCTCCATATATATATATATATATGTAGTTACCTGTCTGCGGGCGCGACGTAGGCTTACCTGAGGGAATAAAAATAATGTTATTTAGATGGTTGCATAAAGAAGTTCTATTTTGAAAGCATACATGTGTAACATATAAGATAACTCTGGAATGAAAAAGTACAAGTAATGAAGACTACTGAAAAAATGGAAAATTATTTTTCTAAAATGAAATTTAAATATAATAAATAGCAAGAAAATTGTGGGTATATATATAAATATATATATATATATATATATATATATATATATATATATATATATATATATATATATATATATATATATATACATACCAAAACCACCACCACCATCAAACACAAACACCAAACCTTCCAATCACAAGCAATTCCGCTAATTAAAGACTTAATGACTAATCTAACGTAGTTATGTAATCCCGGCCAAACACACTCAATCCTCCACTGACAAACAATCATACAGACTCGTGCAACATCATACAATCATCACAATCATCCAGCGTGTGGGGGAGCTCGCTTGGAGCTTAATTTGATCACAATCAATGATGTATCAATTAAAGCTTATTGTTCATATTGTTCATATTGTGGTGAATTTGCAAGAGTGGATTGCAGCTCCGGCTGCAACATTCACCTGCCTGTAACGAACAGTGGGTTATCAGCGGCCACTTGGTTGTAGCGCCCATCTTGTTAGAGCGACCTCTTCGTTGTAGGGATGGTTATAAGGGACAGCCTGGTTAAAACGTTACTTTCAGCGGAAACAAAATGCGTCGTAGTCATCACATGTCAGCAGCGACCACCTGTCAGCAGCGACCACCTGTCAGCAGCGACCACCTGTCAGCAGCGACCACCTGTCAGCAGCGACCACCTGTCAGCAGCGACCACCTGTCAGCAGCGACCACCTGTCAGCAGCGACCACCTGTCAGCAGCGACCACCTGTCAGCAGCAACCACCTGTCAGCAGCGACCACTTGTCAGCAGCGAACACCTGTCAGCAGCGACCACCTGTTAGCAGCGGTTACCTGTCAGCAGCGACCACCTGTCAGCAGCGACCATCTGTAAGCAGCGACCACCTGTCAGCAGCGACCACCTGTCAGCAGCGACCACCTGTCAGCAGCGACCACCTGTCAGCAGCAACCACCTGTCAGCAGCGACCACTTGTCAGCAGCGAACACCTGTCAGCAGCGACCACCTGTTAGCAGCGGTCACCTGTCAGCAGCGACCACCTGTCAGCAGCGACCATCTGTAAGCAGCGACCACCTGTCAGAAGCGGCCACCTTTCAGCAGAGACTATCTGTCAGCAGCGACCACCTGTCTTCGGTGACTTACATGTCACTAGCGGCCACTTGTTTATAGCGTTGCCGGATCACCATTTGGAGAAGACCCGGGCCGGATGTACCGGCGAACCTACAACAACAATGTTTATAGCGACCATCTGCTTATACCGAGGAATTGCCTGTTTTCCATTGATCACTAGCCTACAGCGACCACACACTTTTAACAGGATAGCTAGCGACAACGTGTCCACAGTGACCACACAGTTGCAACAGGATGGCCAGTAACAACACCGTTGCAACAGGATGGCTAGCGACCACACCGTTGCAACAGAATGGCCAGCAACAACACCGTTGCAACAGGATGGCTAGCGACCACACCGTTTCAAAAGGATGACCAGCAACGTTTCAACAGGATGGCCAGCAGCCACACCGTTGGAACAGGATGGCCTGCAACAACACCCTTGCAACAGGATGGCCAGTGCCCATACCGTTGTAACAGGATGGCCAACTCCCACACCGGTGCAACAGGATGGCCAGCGGCCACACCGGTGCAACAGGATGGTCTTTCATGCATCCTCTGTTATAAAGGGATGTGTTGACATCACTCCACACTAACACATGATGTTTAATTGGCCCCTCGACCAGAATTTTAGTACTGTGCTCTTCACTGTGTCCTTTCTCTATTTAGTCTCTTCTTTTTCTCCTCGTTTCCTAGTTCCCCTCTTTCTCTCTCTCTCTCTCTTCTCTCTTTTTCCTCTAACTACCAATATTTTCTTTCGCCTCTCTTTTTAATCTTCCATCACCCAACAGTGTTCCACATCCCCCTCGTTCTTCTCTTCATCATTCTCTCCCCCTCTCTTTGTCCTGACACCTTCCCTTCTCTCTTCTCCTATCTTGTCCTTTCCTCCCCTTTCTTCCTCCCTATCTTTCCTACCTTCCTCCCTCTCCTTCCTTCCTTCCTTGTTTCCTTCCTTCCTCCCTTCTTTTCTTCCTCTAATTTCTCTTCTTCCTTCATTCCTTCCACCTTCTTCCAATTTTCTTTCTCCTCTTGTTCATCCCTTTTTCTCCATCTCGTTTTAGCGCCAGGAAGAGAGAAATAAGACGACCATTGGGGCGCCTGGGAGGCAGGTACCATTGGGGCGCCTGGGAGGCAGGTACCACTGTAAACAAAGCCAGTCGCTGTCTCATCACAGCCACAGATATTAATGTCTGAAAAAAATTCCTCAAATAAAAAAAAACCACGACAAACAAGGTCTTAAAGCAAGCAACAATAAAAGTAAGCACCAACAAAAGTAAGCAAGCACAAAACAAAAGTAAACATGCAAGGTCTTTAAGCAAGCAATAACAAAAGCAAACATGACAGGTCTTACAGCTTACCTGGAGTTTACCTGGAAAGAGTTCCAGGGGTCAACGCTCCTGCGGCCCGGTCTGTGACCAGGCCTCATGTTGGATCAGAGCCTGATCAACCAGGATAGC
The DNA here is from genome assembly GCA_009830355.1 of Cherax destructor. Taxonomy (NCBI): domain Eukaryota; kingdom Metazoa; phylum Arthropoda; class Malacostraca; order Decapoda; family Parastacidae; genus Cherax; species Cherax destructor. The sequence goes on along the minus strand of WNWK01001056.1, from coordinate 128,314 downwards.
AACAACAAAAGTAAACATACAAGGTCTTACTGCTAGCAACAACAAAAGCAAACACACGAGGTCTTACAACTAGCAACAATAAAAGCAAACATATAAGGTCTTAAAACCAGCAACAACAAAAGCAAACGCAAAAATTCTTAAAGCACGCAACAACAAAAGCAAATATACACGCTCTTAAATCAACAAAATCACCTAAATTCTTGGAAACTCCTGAGATTCCTCGAACTGTACTCCCTGGAACGCAGGAGAGAAAGATACAGCATAATTTACACCCAGAGCTCCGAGAGGAATTGGTCCATGATCTGAACGACGAAATCTCTCCTTACGAAAGGAAGAGGCTCGGCAGATTCTTCAAAACACCTACAATGACAATCATGGATGCCACGAGTACACTAAGAGATAACTCAGTAAGCGTAAGGAGACCAAGACTTCTCACCAGCTTCTCTTCACCCATAATGGAAATTGCCAAGGGACCCCATCGCTGTCTTCAAGATTTAACTTAGTTCCTCAGGTCAGTTTCAGATCAGTCGTGCCGTGGTTTGCACGTAGGACTATGCTCTGCCAGCACCAACAGCCTGGTTGATCAGACCGTCCCAACAATGAGGCCTGGTCCTGGACCGGGCCGCGGGGGCGATGACCCCTCCCCCCCGAAAAGCCATCTTCAGGTAACCTTAAGACTTCATTCATTCCCTCCTCCGTCTCTGAACTTTCCCCTCCTTCTTCCCCTCCCTTCCCCTCCCCTCCCCTCTCCCCACAAGGCACCAGCTGGGACATTATTTTACAGTAAATGATTTACCAGGGGTCCACCTGGGACTTACGAGGCCAACATGGCGGCCCAGAGTTGTAAATGGAGCTGTAAATCAGGAGAGTTTTACATTGGGGTCTCCGGTAGTAAAAGTCTGGGTGTAAATGTGCGTGTCATGTGCGTGTCAAAAGGGTCATGTGCATGTCGGAAGGGTCAATGTGCGTGTCATATGTCTGATACGCTTGGCGCATTTCAAGCGTGTCAGATGCTTGACAGATGCATGATACGTGTGTGTGTGTGTGTATGTGTGTGTGTATATGTGTCAGCAACGTCATGTGGGAGTTGGGAATGTCATGTGCGTATTGGAAGTGTCATGAGCGTATTGGAAGTGTCATGTGCGTGTCATACGCATGTCAAACGCATGTCAGACTTACGTCAGGCGCGTATCATGTGTGCGATAGGTGTTTGTCATGTGTGTGTCAGACACGTCTGAAATGCGTGTCAGAAGTGTTGTGTGGGGGCTGTGTTCTCCTGAGTCGGGAAAAGATAGCTGAAGGATACTTGAAAGATGTCGGGGGTCAACGCCCCTGCGGCCCGGTCCCAAACCAGGCCTCCTGGTAGATCAGGGCCTGATCAACCAGGCTTTTACTGCTGGCCGAACGCAGTTCAACCACAGCCTGGCTGGCTAGGAACTGACTTAAGGAACTTATCAAACTCCATCTTAAGTATGATGGGAGGCTGTTGAGTCTTGGGCCCCTTACATTTACTGTGTTGTTTTCAGTGTACTCAAAGCACCCCTGCTTTTCATTGGTGGTATTTTGTATCGTTTGCCGAGCCTTATCATAGGGAGTGATTTCTGTGTGCAGATTTGGGACGAGTCCCTCTAGAATTTTTCAGGTGTAAATTATGATGTATCTTTATTACTTGTGTTCCAGGGAGCACAGGTCGACGGACCTCAAATGTTCCCAATAATTAAGGTGCTTGACTGAATTAACAAGTGCAATGAATGTTCTTTGTTTATTCTCTAGACCTGTATTTTCGCCCACCTAAAAGGGTCTGTTAGTGTACTGCAGTATTCCAGGCTCGAGAAAACAAATGACTTCAAGAGGATCATCATTGGCGTGGCATCCATTCTTTTGAAGGTTCTAGTTATCCAGCCAATCATTTTCCTCACAGTTAAGAACCTTGAAAGTGAGATGTTCGTGTCATGCGAGTGTCTGACGTGTCAAGTGTGTGGGGGATACTGTTGATGAGGTGGTCAGTCCCTCAGCTAAGATGAGGGACTGACCACCTCAAATACTATTTCTTCAAGCTTAATGACTGATTACATCATCTTTACCTCAGCACTACTCCTGCTCTCTACAATACATTCTTCTCCTCTGTATTTGAATGAAGAAGTATACTCTGTAGGCGAAATATTTCAACGATAATTTTACCCAAATATTGTACCTGTGTCTAACTCACCATACCCAACTGTTGTACCTGTGTCTTACTCACCATACCCAACTATTGTACCTGTGTCTAACTCACCATACCCAACTGTTGTACCTGTGTCTAACTCACCATATTCAACTGTTGTACCTGTGTCTTACTCACCATACCCAACTGTTGTACCTGTGTCTTACTCATCATACCCAACTGTTGTACCTGTGTCTCACTCATCATACCCAACTATTGTACCTGTGTCTTACTCATCATACCCAACTGTTGCACCTGTGTCTTACTCATCATACCCAACTATTGTACATGTGTCTTACTCACCATACCCAACTGTTGTACCTGTGTCTTCCTCATCACACCCAACTGTTGTACCTGTGTCTTACTCACCATACCCAACTGTTGCACCTGTGTCTTACTCATCACACCCAACTGTTGTACCTGTGTCTTTCTCATCACACCCAACTGTTGTACCTGTGTCTTACTCATCACACCCAACTGTTGTACTTGTGTCTTACTCATCACACCCAACTGTTGTACCTGTGTCTTACTCATCATACCCAACTGTTGTACCTGTGTCTTACTCATCATACCCAACTGTTGTACCTGTGTCTTACTCATCATACCCAACTGTTGTACCTGTGTCTTACTCATCATACCCAACTGTTGTACCTGTGTCTTACTCATCACACCCAACTGTTGTACCTGTGTCTTACTCATCATACCCAACTGTTGTACCTGTGTCTTACTCATCACACCCAACTGTTGTACCTGTGTCTTACTCATCACACCCAACTGTTGTACCTGTGTCTTACTCATCATACCCAACTGTTGTACCTGTGTCTTACTCATCATACCCAACTGTTGTACCTGTGTCTTACTCATCATACCCAACTGTTGTACCTGTGTCTTCCTCATCACACCCAACTGTTGTACCTGTGTCTTACTCATCACACCCAACTGTTGTACCTGTGTCTTACTCATAAAATTGTCGGTATTTCATACCATTTTCAACATGGGGATACTAGCTTGATTAATGGGAGGAAGGCGTTACTGTTGTGAGTGGGCGTTACTGTTGTGAGTGGGCGTTACTGTTGTGAGTGGGAGTTACTGTTGTGAGTGGGAGTTACTCCTCAGTGGCGGGCCAGTGATGCTATGTATTTTGAATATCAGATTCTTCTCTTAAAAATAAATGGATCACAACTCGGAATTTTATTCTCCTCTTCCTCCTCCTCCCCTTCATCTCGGTCCATTCTCAGCTCCGGAAGCGAAGAGAAAGTAGAAAGGAAGAATGAAAGTTGTAAGTGGAAGAATTGAGGATGAGGAAGAAGAAAAAATAGAAAGAGAACAGCGGTAGAAGGCAGTGGAGGAATATTATTATAGAGGAAGTAGAGAGACAAGAACGTAAGAGCAGCAACGGAAGGAGGATTGAGTGATGGACACACACACACACACACACACACACACACACACACCACAAAAGCATAACTTAGCCATCACAGGAACACCAACTTAAGAGCCAAACGTGAGACGGAACTTGATTGCTTGTTGAGGCAACACTTGCTCTCCCACACTCCCCTCCAACCATTAGTTATAATCTCTGCAACTCCTGCAGTGTAAACAAGCATCAAAGTTGTTCCCCTCTTTGATTTACAACCTAATTGTAAATCATGGAGGCTAATGAGTGGAGAGAAGGACCTGCAGAGTGTAAACACAGGTCAGTGGTAACAGCGAGACAATGACCTGGCAGAGTACAAACACAGGTCAGTGGTAGCAGTGAGTGACGGACCTGCAGACTACATACACAGGTCAGTGGTAGCAGTGAGTGACGGACCTGCAGACTACAAACACAGGTCAGTGGTAGCAGTGAGTGACGGACCTGCAGACTACATACACAGGTCAGTTAAATCAGCGAGTATTTGTAGTGCTGATGTACCTGCTACAATAAATTCTTTACGTATTTAACATGATGTTTGCTACGTGATAATTAACGTAGTGAAGGAATGGTAAATACAACACACACACACACACACACACACACACACACATAGGGCGTAGAAGTTGCTTATATACTGTAGTCAGGTGAGGCGAAGCAGAAGGAGGCGGGGTCATAGTGGTACCATCCACTAGTCGAAGTAGGTCTTCGTCTACAAGATTGATGGACTGACCACATCGACTCCAGGCCGAGGGACTGATTACCTCAAACTCCTCCTCTCCTTACACCTTTCTACTTTGTATTGGACTGATAAAGCCACTGTGTGGCGAAACGTTTCCTTAATAAAGATTACAATATGTTGCATAAGTGTCTCAATCTTCAACTCGTCGGTTTTCAAAACCATTTATCACACACTTTTTCAACATACCTTGATGAAATTCCAGACGATTTGTATATCCCTTTTCCAGCATCGATTGATGAAATACCAGATGGTTTATGTATCCCCTTTCCACTTGAGTGAATGACATCATCAGCAACATGTATGTGACCAGTATTGTCAGTCTTCCACAAGGACCTCCTGACTCTCCAAACTGTCTGCCCTCACTAACAAAATTGAGAGGTATAATTAGGCTCTAATTGCCTGGGACATTAAGGGTCTAAGAAGTTGCTGATTTTGCAACCCCAAAAATTAACGACACTGTATTTAAGGGTGAAAAGAGACCAGTTGTGTGTTTAATGTTCTCAGTTTCATAATTAAGCCTTAATGACCACGATACAACGGGACTTATTGGAACATTATAATGTGTTTTCTCCTGTTAAATGGGACTTTAATAGCCACTTGTATATATGTATATATATATATATATATATATATATATATATGCAAAAAGATCACAGTAAACAGGTGATATCAAAATATGCAAGACAACCACTATGAAAAAATAGAGGAATTCCAAGCGCTTTCGTGAGTAGTCACGAAAGCGATTGGAATTCCTCTATTTTTTCATAGTGGTTGTCTTGCATAGGGCAGCCACGTTCATGTTCCAGCGTCTCTGCGTGGCCATCCAGAGGGGAAACGCATGCTGCATACTTGGCTCGCGTCCGGCTTCGGAGCTGGAGGAGATTCATAATCTTTGACATATTGTACCATTGAATTCATGTTCATGTTTGTGTTTTCTATTAATGTATTCTGTCTATTAATAAAGCATTTATATGTATGTATGTGTGTATATAGGATGGGGTGGTAGGAGAAGTGGAATATTCAAATGGCTTCAGGAAGAAATCCAAATCCAAATATTCTTCCTTGAAGCCTTTTATCCACTTCTCCGAGGCTATGGGTCCCACAATTTGCACCAGAGGTGGACCCCATATATATATATATATATATATATATATATATATATATATATATATATATATATATATATATATATATATATATATATATATATATATATGTGTGTGTGTGTGTGTGTGTGCATTTTTTTCAGAGAACTTATAGACACAGCCATCAATATTTTTGTGAGAATTATTAATAAAATTATTTTTTTAATGTATTAAGTCTTAAATATCTTGGATTTTGAAGTTCTTAAGCAAAGATAGTATATGAAGAAAGATTTGAAAATAAGGTAGAACCAACATATTCTTGGCTGAATGTGGTTCAAAGTCCATTTTTAGGAATGTAAAGTGTACTTCCGGAAATTTATAAACAAAATCGCCATTTAAGTTTTATCGATATTTTAGATCATTTGGTGAATCATGAATTATTAATATTTCTTCATGTATGAAGTGGGAAGACGTCTCTTTATCTGGCCAGGTTACCAAAAATTATCTCCATGACAAAATTTGCGTGTTTCACTCCCCCCTCCCTCAGAACCCCATCTTAAGCAACCCCCTTACTAACCCCTCTCCACGCCCTCACGAACCCCTCCCCATTCCAACACCTACCCCTCTCCTACGCTCTGTCATGTTCAGTATGTGGTACTGGGGGAGGAATCGGGGGTGCAGGTAGTCACCCCTCATTCCCCCATCGACTCTGCCACACTCTCACTTCCCCTGTAACTTTCACATCCCTCTGCACCTTACTCTTCCCCTCCCTCTCTACCGTCCCCTAGCCAGTCCCTCATTCGTCCCCCGGCCCGTTCCCCAGGCCCGTTCCCTAGTCCCTTCCCGCCAGCCCGTCCACGGGGGTTCGTCCCTCACTCATTGGCCATTCTTGGGGAGGGGAGGGGGAGGAGGGGGAGGAGGGGAGGAGGGGAGGAGGGGGAGGGGAGGAGGGGAGGAGGGGGAGGAGGGGAATTTTATGATGCCGCACCGTCATGCACCATTATCGCTGGTGGAGGGGGAGGGAAGGGGGGGAGGTAGAAAGGGAGGGGAATAAAGGAGTCTACCTACCTGGACGTTGTTCCGGGGGTCAACACCCCCGCGACCCGGTCTTCAACCAGGCCTCCCGGTGGATCAGGGTCTGATCAACCAGGCTGTTACTGCTGGCCACACGCAATCCAACGTACGAACCACAGCCCGGCTGATCGGGTACTGACATCAGGTTACTGTCCAGTTCCCTTTTTAAGGCAACCAGGGGTCTGTTGGTAATTTTCCCTTATGTATGCTGTGAGGCTGCTGAACAGTCTTAGGCCCCGGACACTTATTTTGTTTTTGCTTAGTATACTCATGGCACCTCTGCTTTTCATTGGTGGTATGTTGTACCGTCTGCCTAGACTTTTCCTTTCGTAGGAAGTGATTTCTGTGTGCAGATTTGGGACCAGTCCCTCTAGGGTTTTCCAGGTGTAGATTATGATGTATCTTTCTCGCCTGCGTTCTAGTGAGTACAAGTCAAGGAACTTCAAGCATTCCCAGTAATTAAGGTGCTTGACTGAACTAATACTTACAGTGAAGGTTCTCTGTACATTCTCTAGATGTGCAGTTGCTCCTGCCTTGAAAGGGGTTGTTAGTGTGCAACAGGATTCCAGCCTAGGAATGAGTGAGAAAGAATGGAAAGAAAAATGAGGTAGAAGAGCGAGCGAAATATGTGAAGGAGATGAGAGGGAAAAAGAGGAGAGAAGGGGAAGAGATGAGAGGGGAGGAGAAATGGTGATTTATTTAGCATTTATGGAATCGAGAATTTGAACTCAGACGGAATAATAATAAAATAATAAAATATTAATACTATTATAAAATAATACTAAAATAGTAATATAACAACAGCAACACCAACAATAATAATAACAATAATAATAATAGTAACAATAATACAATAATAATAGTATAATAATAGTAATAATAATAATGGGTAATTACCCGACAAAGCACTTGGCAGCGGTTGACAATTATCTTGGATAATGAGGCCCAATTTTCCACCAATAAGGAGACATTGGCGATGATTATTACCATAATAATCACTTGACTCTGGTAGCTCCCTGAATTATCACACTACTGAAGTATGGCGATTACATCGCTCAGAATTATCCTATCTTCTCTGTACGCTGCTTGATTATCACCAGAATTATTAATTAAATACGGATTTGTTCGATTATTGCTTCCCAAGGGGTTGTTGTATGACCCCCACGGGTTTAGAGGAGGAACGGGGGAGGAGGAGGAGAAAGGAGGGGAAGGAGAGGTTTTATATATATATATATATATATATATATATATATATATATATATATATATATATATATATATATATATATATATATCTTTCTTCTTTCAACACGTCGGCCGTTTCCCACCGAAGCAGGGTGGCCCAAAATGAAAAACGAAAGTTTTCCCTTTTACATTTAGTAATATATACAGGAGAAGGGGTTACTAGCCCTTGCTCCCGGCATTTTAGTCGCCTCTTACGACACGCATGGCTTACGGAGGAAGAATTCTGTTCCACTTCCCCATGGAGATAAGAGGAAATAAGAACAAGAACTAGTAAGAAAATAGAAGAAAACCCAGAGGGGTGTGTATATATATATGCTTGTACATGAATGTGTAGTGTGACCTAAGTGTAAGTAGAATTAGCAAGATGTACCTGAAATCTTGCATGTTTATGAGACAGAAAAAGACACCAGCAATCCTACCATCATGTAAAACAATTACAGGCTTTCGTTTTACACTCACTTGGCAGGACGGTAGTACCTCCTGGGTGGTTGCTGTCTACCAACCTACTACCTAGATATATATATATATATATATATATATATATATATATATATATATATATATATATATATATATATATAGGTGTGTCGTGCCGAATAGGTAAAACTTGCAATTTTGGCTTAAATAGCAACGCTCTTCTTGCCGAATAAGTCAAGCGAAAATTTATATATGTAATAATTTCGCAAAAATCATTCTGAACCTAACGAAAAAATATATTTCATTGCGTTTGTTTATTATTAAATTATTGTAAACGTATCTGAAATATATTTAATTGGATTAGGACAAATTAAATTGCTTTTGTTATAATAAGGTTAGGTAAGTTTTCTAAGGTTCTTTTGGTACAAAACTTTTAACTTTTACATTAACATAAATGAAAAATATATGTTTAAACGTATAAGAGAAATTTTTAGAAAGGACTTAGTTTTAAATGAGTTCTTACTAATTGACCAATTATATATATATATATATATATATATATATATATATATATATATATATATATATATATATATATATATATATATATATATATATATATATGCCAAGCCGACCAATATGGTCTACATGGTCTTAACTGTTCCAAAACCAAGGGTTGGCACGCAAGACACAATGAAGTCAACGACATCATAAAGAGAACCCTTGCTACAACTGGATGCCCAGCCGAGAGAGAGCCCCGATCACTAGCAGCCAACAATACCCACAACCCAGCAAACCGCCCCGACGGGATCACCATCTATCCTTGGAAGAATGGCAAGCTCTTAGCATGGGACTATACCTGCGTGTTAACGCTGGCTGACACCTACATCCATCACAGTGTCGGGCGACAGGGAGGAACTGCTGATCACAGGGAGGAGTACAAGATCGGCAAGTACAGGGACATAAGCCAACAGTATCAATTTGTCCCTGTGGGATCAGAGACCTTGGGAGCGTGGGGAAAAAAGGCCACACGCTTCTATAAGCGTGAGGGGATTCATAATCTTTGATATAATGTACTAATGTAGTCATGTTTGTAATTTTTTGTCAGTGTATTCTGTCTATAAACAAAGTTCACATAGAATATAGAATATAGGGGTGGTAGGGGAAGAAAATATTCAAACAGCTCCGGGGAAAACCTTGAGTTTTCCCTGAGGTACGTTTATTGTCTTCTCTGAGAATGAGGGTCCCCAGTAAAGTTCTAGAGGTGGTACCTCCATATATATATATATATATATATATATATATATATATATATATATATATATATATATATATATATATATATCCTTAGTAAATAATTCTTGTTGACATTAGTTTTTTTCCAAAACAGGGAAAAGAATTATTCTGTATTAAGTTTCATGCCGATTTTTTTCCAAATTTGAAATGTAAATCTGCTGTATCAGTTTCAATATGATGGAACAAATTGAATTGTCAGCACATGCATGCTGACGCGAGCCAGCTGACACTGCCGGCTGACAAAAAAAAATATATATATATATATATATATATATATATATATATATATATATATATATATATATATATATATATATTTATAGGATGGGGTCCACCTCTGGTACAAATTGTGGGACCCATAGCCTCGGAGAAGTGGATAAAAGGCTTCAAGGAAGAATATTTGGATTTCTTCCTGATGCCATTTGAATATTCCACTTCCCTACCACCCCATCTTTTTTACCAATAGGTATATTTTATTACATAATATGGTACAAAGATTTGAGAGATACATTGTTGATATAAAGATATTTTTTTAAAAAAAATATATATATATATATATATATATATATATATATATATATATATATATATATATATATATATATATATTCGAGTACTAAATGTTGATATGTGGGTTTAATTCAGAATCATGTGGTAATTGCAGACAAAATTCGTGGCAAAAGAATAATTGGGAAGGTAGGCAGATGTTTATTTAACTTCATAAAAAACAGAGCCAAGAGATTAAAGTATAGAGAGTCCAGTCAGGGGCGGCTGCAGTGATAAGCTCTGTTCCCCAAGACATAGTACTCGCCCCACACTTCTTTTCCTAATTCTGGCATCTGACACAGACACGAACCACAGCACTGTATCATCCTTGGCAGACGACACTAGACTCAACATGAGCGTGGCATCCACAGCAGACACAGTGAACTTCCAAGCTGATATAAACCAAGTCTTCCAGTGGACCACTGACAACAATGTGATGTTCACTGAGGACAAATTTCAGTTACTAGGTTACGGAAGAATGGAGGAAAAAAAACGCAAGATCGGAGTAAAAGACAAACTCAAACCACTCAATAGAACTTAAGTCAAATGTAATCTACACCTGGAAGATACTGGCGGAACTTGTCCCAAACCTGCACATGAAAATTACTGAAGATAACAAAAGGCTTGGCAGACGGTGCAAGATGCATCCAGTGAAAGGCAGCGAATCGATGAGTATACTGAAAGAGAAATTAATAAGTGTAAAGGGACCACGACTTTTCAACACCCTCCCTTTATACGTAAAGGAGATTACCGAGAAACGCCTAGCGTCTTCAAGAGGAAATGCAACATATTCCTCAAAACAATTCCTGATCAGCTAACAACCACGTGGGCGGTGACCTCATGAAGCAACTCCAGGTAACATAAGAACATGTATAATAACATAAGAAAGGAAGAACACTGTAGCAGGCCTACTGGCCCATACTAGGCAGGTCCTTCTCAAACCCAAAGCCACTAACAAAAATTTTTGCCCAACCCATTTTCAATTCTACCCTATTAACTTATTAACTCATGTGCAAGCCCCATTCAAATCCAACCCGTCTCACTTATGTATTTACGTATCCAAAATTTGAAGCTACCCAAGGTTTTAACTTCAATAACCCTACCAGGCGACCTGTTCCACTCATCTACTAGTCTATTTCCAAACCAAAGCTGCATCCCACAACAGTCAACTCACATAAAAAATTACAAAATCCCTTTCTTAAATGACTTACAATGGCAACTGCTCAATAAGAAATTTCTGGCGTAAATGTTAGTAATAATATATCACAGATTATATACACACACAACTCGCACATATAAAAGAGAGGAGCTTACGACGACGTTTCGGCCCGACTTGGACCATTTACAAAGTTACACTAACACACAGAGACAGTGGAAGGGTATTTATAGGCAGGCAGACAGGGAAGGGTACAAGAGAGTGGGGTAATGATGGAGTAAGTAGTGGAAGTAGTAGTAGTAGTAATAGTAGTAGAGGAGACAGTCATATGGGAAGGAGCACTGCAATGAGGCTAGCGGCCCGCAAGGGTGGGACGAGAGGGAAGAAAGGCGAATAAAATGAAGGACAAATACAAGGCAAAAGAAAAAAAGAAAGGAAAACCCATAGGAGAAAAAAGGAGAAGGGGGACTTTGTAAATGGTCCAAGTCGGGCCGAAACGTCGTCGTAAGCTCCTCTCTTTTATATGTGCGGGTTGTGTGTGTATTGTTCCAGTCACGGTATTGTGCCTTTTTTGTTATTCACAGATTATATACACTGATGGAACTAAACAGAAGTCTACTTACCGGCAGGGCTGCACCTGCTCTTGTTCTCACCTCCCTAGATATCAACTAGAGCAACCATGTTAAGTCGGACATAAGAATTAACAACTGGGCGTGTTTACTGCAAACTGAATTGTTTGTCATGCTAATGGCACTAAATTTAACTTACGACTCTAAGCTTTACTCTTTGATTATTACTGATTCTATGTCATCATTGAAGGCTCTTGATTCACATAATGACTAACAATATGCTCATTGGAGAAGCCAGAGATATATATTAAAATAATCAAAGCAAAGTGAATTTATCTACACTTTTTATGGATTCCATCACACATTGATTTTCTTCTTCAAGATAAAGTAGACAAATTAGCCAAAAAAGTTTTGTAAAGGAAAATATAGAAGAAAAAAATAATGAAGATGAACGTCATAGGAATGCATATGAGCGCCTGGCAAACCTAAGATCAGCGCCTCGACACCTAAGTAAGGAGTCATTCACGACACTGTGCACCGTGTACGTCAGGTCTATATTAGAGTACACAGCACTAGTATGGAACCCACACCTGGTCAAACACGTCAACAAATTAAAGAAAGTCCAGAGGTTTGCAACAAGACTAGTCCAGGAGCTGAGGGGTATGTCCTACGAGATGTTAAGGGAACTCAACCTGATGACACTGGAGGACAGGAGGGATAGGGGGAGCCATGATATCGACGTATAAATTACTGAGAGGAATTGACAAGGTGAACATTGACAGAATGTTTCAGAGATAGAACATAGGAACAAGAGGATACAAATGGAAGTTGAAAATCAAGTGTCACAGGGATGTTAGGAAGTATTACCTTAGTGTTGTCGGGAAGTGGAAAATCTGGAGAGTGAAGTAGCAGAGGCAGAATACATACATGGCTTTAAGAAGAGGCAGGGAGAGAGTGGATCTAGTAGCAACCAGCGTAGAGTCGGGGCCAGGAGCTATGACTAGACCCCTGCAAACGCATATAAGTGAGTATACCCTCACCCTCAGTGGGGGTATACTCTTCTATTGAGATGAAACAGTCTTTGTTACTGACCTGGATACATCAGCAGTGTGCTGCTACACTATTCTATATAATAGTTACACAGTGGGAACATCAGCAGTGTGCTGTTACACTATTCTATATAATAGTTACACAGTGGGAACATCAGCAGTGTGCTGCTACACTATTCTATATAATAGTTACACAGTGGGAACATCAGCAGTGTGCTGCTACACTATTCTATATAATAGTTACACAGTGGGAACATCAGCAGTGTGCTGTTACACTATTCTATATAATAGTTACACAGTGGGAACATCAGCAGTGTGCTGTTACACTATTCTATATAATAGTTACACAGTGGGAACATCAGCAGTGTGCTGTTACACTATTCTATATAATAGTTACACAGTGGGAACATCAGCAGTGTGCTGCTACACTATTCTATATAATAGTTACACAGTGGGAACATCAGCAGTGTGCTGTTACACTATTCTATATAATAGTTACACAGTGGATACATCAGCAGTGTGCTGTTACACTATTCTATATAATAGTTACACAGTGGATACATCAGCAGTGTGCTGCTACACTATTCTATATAATAGTTACACAGTGGATACATCAGCAGTGTGCTGCTACACTATTCTATATAATAGTTACACAGTGGATAAATCAGCAGTGTGCTGCTACACTATTCTATATAATAGTTACACAGTGGATACACCAGCAGTGTGCTGTTACACTATTCTATATAATAGTTACACAGTGGATACATCAGCAGTGTGCTGCTACACTATTCTATATAATAGTTACACAGTGGATACATCAGCAGTGTGCTGTTACACTATTCTATATAATAGTTACACAGTGGATACATCAGCAGTGTGCTGCTACACTATTCTATATTATAGTTACACAGTGGATACATCAGCAGTGTGCTGTTACACTATTCTATATAATAGTTACACAGTGGATACATCAGCAGTGTGCTGTTACACTATTCTATAAAATAGTTACACAGTGGGAACATCAGCAGTGTGCTGCTACACTATTCTATATGATAGTTACACAGTGGGAACATCAGCAGTGTGTTGCTACACTATTCTATATAATAGTTACACAGTGGGAACATCAGCAGTGTGCTGCTACACTATTCTATATAATAGTTACACAGTGGATACATCAGCAGTGTGCTGTTACACTATTCTATAAAATAGTTACATAGTGGGAACATCAGCAGTGTGTTGCTACACTATTCTATATGATAGTTACACAGTGGGAACATCAGCAGTGTGTTGCTACACTATTCTATATAATAGTTACACAGTGGGAACATCAGCAGTGTGTTGCTACACTATTCTTTATGATAGTTACACAGTGGGAACATCAGCAGTGTGCTGCTACACTATTCCATATGATAGTTACACAGTGGGAACATCAGCAGTGTGATGCTACACTATTCTATATGATAGTTACACAGTGGGAACATTTTTTGTGTGCTGCTACACTATTCTATATGATAGTTACACAGTGGGAACATCAGCAGTGTGTTGCTACACTATTCTATATGATAGTTACACAGTGGGAACATTTTTTGTGTGCTGCTACACTATTCTATATGATAGTTACACAGTGGGAACATCAGCAGTGTGCTGCTACACTATTCTATATGATAGTTACACAGTGGGAACATCAGCAGTGTGTTGCTACACTATTCTATATGATAGTTACACAGTGGGAACATCAGCAGTGTGGTGCTACACTATTCTATATGATAGTTACACAGTGGGAACATCAGCAGTGTGTTGCTACACTATTCTATATGATAGTTACACAGTGGTAACATCAGCAGTGTGTTGCTACACTATTCTATATGATAGTTACACAGTGGGAACATCAGCAGTGTGTTGCTACACTATTCTATATGATAGTTACACAGTGGTAACATCAGCAGTGTGTTGCTACACTATTCTATATGATAGTTACACAGTGGGAACATCAGCAGTGTGCTGCTACACTATTCTATATGATAGTTACACAGTGGGAACATCAGCAGTGTGCTGCTACACTTTTCTATATGATAGTTACACAGTGGGAACATCAGCAGTGTGTTGCTACACTATTCTATATGATAGTTACACAGTGGGAACATCAGTAGTGTGTTGCTACACTATTCTATATGATAGTTACACAGTGGGAACATCAGCAGTGTGTTGCTACACTATTCTATATGATAGTTACACAGTGGGAACATCAGCAGTGTGCTGCTACACTTTTCTATATGATAGTTACACAGTGGGAACATCAGCAGTGTGCTGCTACACTATTCTATATGATAGTTACACAGTGGGGACACCAGCAGTGTGCTGCTACACTATTCTATATGACAGTTACACAGTGGGAACATCAGCAGTGTGCTGCTACACTATTCTATATGATAGTTACACAGTGGGAACATCAGCAGTGTGCTGCTACACTATTCTATATGATAGTTACACAGTGGTAACATCAGCAGTGTGTTGCTACACTATTCTATATGATAGTTACACAGTGGGAACATCAGCAGTGTGTTGCTACACTATTCTATATGATAGTTACACAGTGGGAACATCAGCAGTGTGCTGCTACACTATTCTATATGATAGTTACACAGTGGGGACACCAGCAGTGTGCTGCTACACTATTCTATATGATAGTTACACAGTGGGAACATCAGCAGTGTGCTGCTACACTATTCTATATGATAGTTACACAGTGGTAACATCAGCAGTGTGTTGCTACACTATTCTATATGATAGTTACACAGTGGGAACATCAGCAGTGTGTTGCTACACTATTCTATATGATAGTTACACAGTGAGAATATCAGCAGTGTGTTGCTACACTATTCTATATGATAGTTACACAGTGAGAATATCAGCATTGTGTTGCTACACTATTCTATATGATAGTTACACAGTGGGAACATCAGTAGTGTGTTGCTACACTATTCTATATGATAGTTACACAGTGAGAATATCAGCAGTGTGTTGCTACACTATTCTATATGATAGTTACACAGTGAGAATATCAGCATTGTGTTGCTACACTATTCTATATGATAGTTACACAGTGGGAACATCAGTAGTGTGTTGCTACACTATTCTGTATGATAGTTACACAGTGGAACTATCAGCAGTGTGCTGACTACACTATTCTGTATGATAGTTACACAGTGGGAGACTTCAGCTGTGTTCCTAGCATATTCATATAGTGATGAGCTTCAAGTGGCATGTCAGCTTAGTGTGTCAGACTTCAGTAGTGTCAGCCTAGTGGAGACTTCAGTAGTGTCAGACTACTCAGTAGTGCCAGCCTGAGCTGGAGACTTCAGTAGTGTCAGCTTAGCTAGTGAGACTCAGTAGTGTCAGCCTGATCTGGCAGACTTCAGTAGTGTCAGACTTCAGCTAGTGTAGACTTCAGTAGTGTCAGCCTGTAGCTGGGAGACTTCAGTAGTGCAGCCTCAGCTAGGAGACTTCAGTAGTGTCAGCTTAGCTAGGAGATCAGTGTCACCTGAGCTGGAGACTTCAGTAGTGTCAGACTTCAGTAGTGTAGACTTCAGTAGTGTCAGACTCGGCAGACTTCAGTAGTGTCAGACTTCAGTAGTGTCAGACTTCAGTAGTGTAGACTTCAGTAGTGTCAGACTTCAGTCATGGCAGACTTCAGTAGTGTCAGACTTCAGTAGTGTCAGACTTCAGTAGTGTCAACCTGATCTGGCAGACTTCAGTAGTGTCAGACTTCAGTAGTGTCAGACTTCAGTAGTGTCAGACTTCATGTTAGACTTCAGTAGTGTCAGACTTCAGTAGTGTCAGACTTCAGTAGTGTCAGACTTCAGTAGTGTCAGACTTCAATATTGTCAGACTTCAGTAGTGTCAGACTTCAGTAGTGTCATACTTCAGTAGTGTCAGACTTCAGTAGTGGCAGACTTCAGTAGTGTCAGACTTCATTAGTCAGACTTCAGTAGTGTCAGACTTCAGTAGTGTCAGCTTCAGTAGTGCTCAGACTTCAGTAGTGTCAGACTTCAGTAGTGTCAGACTTCAGCTAGTGTCAGACTTCAGTATGTCAGACTTCTGCAGTAGTGTCAGACTTCAGTAGTGTCAGACTTCATATGTGCAGACTGTCTGCGCAGTACTTCAGCTAGTGTGCTCTATGCTACGCTGTACTATGTCTGTCTGTGCTGCGTACTGCTGCTGTACTGTGCTCGTACTGTATGCGCTTCACTGCTGCTGCTCTACTGTCTGCTACTGCTCTGCTGCTACTACTGCTGCTGCTACTACTGCTGCTGCTACTACTGTGCTGCTTACTGCTGCTGCTGCTAGCTGCTGCTGCTGCTCTGCTGCGTCTACTGCTGCTACTACTGCTGCTACTCTTCTGTTGCTACTACTGCTGCTGCTGCTGCTGCTGCTGCTACTCTGCTGCTGCTACTACTGCTGCTACTACTGCTCTGCGTCTGCTGCTACTACTGCTGCTTGCTGCTACTACGCTGCTTGCTGCTACTACTGCTGCTGCTTACTCTTGCTGCTGCTGCTGCTGCTGCTGCACCTGCTGCACTACTGCTGCTACTACTTGCTGCTACTACTGCTGCTTGCTACTACTGTTGCTTACTACTACTGCTGCTTGTGCTGCTTGCTGCTGCTGCTCGCTCTGCTGCTACTACTGCTGCTACTGCTGCTACTACTCTGCTGCTGCTGCTCTGCTGCTGCTGCTACTGCTGCTTCTGCTACTTACTGCTGCTCGTTACTACGTGCTGCTGCTGCTGCTGCTACTGCTGCTGCTACTACTGCTGCTGCATACTACTGCTGCTGCTGCTACTGCTGCTGCTACTACTGCTGCTGCTACTACTCTGCTGCAGCGCTGCTCTACTACTGCGCTACTGCTGCTGCTACTACTGCTGCTGCTACTACTCTGCTGCTGCTACTACTGCTGCTGCTACTACTGCTGCTGCTACTGCTGCTGCACTACTACTGCTGCTGCTACTACTACTGCTGCTACTACTGCTGCTGCTACTACTGCTGCTACTACTACTGCTGCTGCTACTACTGCTGCTGCTACTACTGCTGCTGCTGCTACTACTGCTGCTGCTGCTGCTGCTACTGCTGCTGCTACTACTGCTGCTGCTACTATTACTACTGCTGCTGCTACTACTGCTGCTGCTACTATTACTACTACTATTGTTACTGCTAATGTTGTTGCTTGACAGACTCTCACACTTTCTCCTACAAGTCATTACTTCTGTATTCCATCTTTCGCCCTCTCTCCCTTCACTCTTCTTCTCTCCTGTGCCTTATTTCTTTCTCAACATCTCTCTTCTCTCCCTCTCTCAAAATCTATCTTCTCTTCCTCACAGTATCTATCTTATCTCTCTCTCACCATTTATCTTATCTCCCTCTCTCACAATCTATCTTCTCTCTCTCTCTCTCTCTCTCTCTCTCTCTCTCTCTCTCTCTCTCTCTCTCTCTCTCTCTCTCTCTCTCTCTCTCTCTCACTATCTCCCTTCCCTCCCTTTCTCACCGTCTCATTTCTTTCCCTCTCTCAGATCTCTCTTCTCTCCCTCTCACGATCTCTTTTCTCTCCCTCTCATTATCTATCTTCCCTCCCTTTTACCATCTATCTTCTCTTCCTCTTACCATATTTCTTCTTCCCTCTCCTCCTCTTCACTGGGAAGGAGAGAACAACTTTACCCAGCACCTCCCCTCTCCTCTATCCCTCTCCACCACCCAGCACCTCCTTTCACCACTATCCCACTCCATCACCCAGCATTTATCCTCTCCTCTATCCCACTCCACCACCCAGCACCTCCCCTTTCCACTATCCCACTCAACCAAACAGTACCTCCCCTCTCATCTATCCCACTCCACCACCCAGCACCTCCCCTCTCCTCTATCCCACTCCACCACCCAGCACCTCCCCTCTCCTCTATCCCACTCCACCACCCAGCCCTCCCTTTCCACTATCCTACTCCACCACCCAGCACTTTCCCTCTCCACTGTCCCACTCCACCATCTCTCTTCTCTATCCCACTCCACTTCCCAGCACCTCCCCTCTCCTCAATCCCACTCCTTCCTTCCTCATTCCCCCTCTCCTACTATTCCATACGCCCCAAAACTTTCCTTCATTCCCCTCCTCCCTCTCCATCCCACTCACCCTTTCCCCCTCCCCTGTGCTGAGCGATAATGTTCTATGACGGTGCGGCATCATAAAATTCCCCCATGAATGGTCAATGAGTGCTGAGGAATTGGGGGGAGAGGAAACTCCCCTACCCATCCCTCTCCCCTTTCCCCTCCCCTCCCCCTCCGCTAGTCTCCACCTATGCACTGGACGTAGTGGAGAGAGGGGGAAATATTAATGATGGAGGAGGGAGGGAGAGGACAGAGGGAGAGGGAGGGAGAGGACGGAGGGAGAGGAAGGGAGGGGGAGGGAGAGGACGGAGGAAGGGGAGGGAGTGGACGGAGGGAGGGGAGGGAGAGAACATAAAGGAAAAGGGAAGGTACATCAGTAGCCTTATCCTTCATCATAGTTACATTATCCATCATCATAGTTACATTATCCATCATCATAGTTACATTATCCATCATCATAGTTACATTATCCATCATCATAGTTACATTATCCTTCATCATAGTTACATTATCCTTCATCATAGTTACATTATCCTTCATCATAGTTACATTATCCATCATCATAGTTACATTATCCATCATCATAGTTACATTATCCATCATCATAGTTACATTATCCATCATCATAGTTACATTATCCTTCATCATAGTTACATTATCCTTCATCATAGTTACATTATCCATCATCATAGTTACATTATCCATCATCATAGGCACATATCCATCATCATAGTTACATTATCCTTCATCATAGTTACATTATCCTTCATCATAGTTACACTATTCTTCATTATAGTTACATTATCCATCATCATAGGTACATTGTCCATCATCATAGGTACATTATTCATCATCATAGTTACATTATCCATCATCATAGGTACATATCCAACATCATAGTTACATTATCCATCATCATAGTTTCATTATCCATCATCATATTTACATTATCCATCATCATAGTTACATTATCCATCATCATAGGCACATATCCATCATCATAGTTACATTATCCATCATCATAGTTACATTATCCATCATCATAGTTACATTACCCATCATCATAGGCACATATCCATCATCATAGTTACATTATCCATCTTCACAGTTACATTATCCATTATCATTGTTACAATATCCATCATCGTAGTTACAATATCCTTCATCATAGTTACATTATCCATCATCACTGTTACAGTATTCATCATCGTAGTTACATTACCCATCATCATAGTTACATTATCCATCATCATAGTTACATTATCCATCATCATAGTTACATTATCCTTCATCATAGTTACACTATTCTTCATTATAGTTACATTATCCATCATCATAGGTACATTGTCCATCATCATAGGTACATTATTCATCATCATAGTTACATTATCCATCATCATTGTTACAATATCCATCATCATAGTTACATTATCCATCATCATAGTTACATTATCCATCATCATAGTTACATTATCCATCATCATAGTTGCATTATCCATCATCATAGTTACATTATTCATCATCATAGTTACATTATCCATCATCATAGTTACATTATCCATCATCATAGTTACATTATCCATCATCATTGTGATAGAGTCACCAACATAACGTCTCAACACTCTCTTGACCTCCTCAAAAGATCTTGATCCAAGAAACTGGAGCTGACCTTCCCTCGGATCAAGCCTGAGTACCTCCCACTCCCGACTCTCTGTATGCCCCCTACGGCTTTAGCGCTTCCCCGTGAGTATAATACCGTTAATACTACTACTACTACTAAAATAATAATAATAATTATAATAATAATTAATATAATAATAATGATAATTATTATTATTATTATTATTATTTTTAATAATAATATTATTAACAATAATTATTATTTATTAATAATAATAATATATAGGTAGTAGGTTGGTAGACAGCAACCACCCAGGGAGGTACTACCGTCCTGCCAAGTGAGTGTAAAACGAAAGCCTGTATTTGTTTTACATGATGGTAGGATTGCTGGTGTCTTTTTTCTGTCTCATAAACATGCAAGATTTCAGGTACGTCTTGTTACTTCTACTTACACTTAGATCACACTACACATTCATGTACAAGCATATATATACACACCCTTCTGAGTTTTCTTCTATTTTCTTACTAGTTCTTGTTCTTGTTTATTTCCTCTTATCTCCATGGGGAAGTGGAACAGAATTCTTCCTCCGTAAGCCATGCGTGTCGTAAGATTCTACTAAAATGCCGGGAGCAAGGGGCCAGTAACCCCTTCTCCTGTATATATTACAAAAGTTTAAAAGAGAAACTTTTGTTTTTCTTTTTGGGTCACCCCGCCTCTGTGGGATACGGCTAGTTTGTTGAAATAATAATATTAATAATAATAATAATAATAATAATAATAATAATAATAATAATAATAATAATAATAATAATAATAATAATAATTCAATATATTACACTCGACCACAAAATTTAGTTAACGACTAAAAACCTGTGTTTCTATCTAATTTCGTTATGCTGAATGCAATTCTGAATTTGAAACCCCACGGATTTTGCCCCGCATTGTATTATTTCTATGAATCAACCCTCCCCCCCCGTTCCCCACGGTGAAGGATATCACCAGACACAGTCATCCTGGAGGAGAGCTGTCACGGAAAAGCTGACCACTATTTTTGACTGTCGACTACTGCTGGACACTACTGCCAGAGAGCCACACTCAACACGAGCCAAAACGTCTGAAAACTTATGTAAATATGCCTGTATGACTGCATGAAAATTTCTTATATATATATATATATATATATAAAATATATATATATATATATATATATATATATATATATATATATATATATATATAAAAATTTTATTCAGAAAAATTTGACCTGGTCTTTGAACGTTTTTCTGGAGTCCGAACGCTTTGGGTTGTTTACACTTCTGTTGTAAAAAAAAACTTTACAGGAAAGTGACCACTGACACTGACCTGACTCAGAGACTCTTAGAAGAGTCAGTACAAAAATCCTAAGGTGTGTGAGGCTGACAGTTAAAGGCTGGAAAATTACTGTCTCGGACATCGAACTTTTTGCAGTTCGAACGCCATCTAAGAGCAAATAAGTTCAAGCAGCGAAGTTCCACTGTATATGTACGTATATATATATATCATTCAGCCAAGCAAGTTAATGTTGTCCTCTGGATATAGCGAGGTCGTTGTCTCGTTTAACCTACACAAGTTAAATCACCTGCCACTGTATGCCTCTTGGAGGGGGTTTATTGTCTCGTAGTGAGTTAAGTGGTTTAAAGCTGCAGTCTGGTCATTGACTGTGTTGTGATTGGTTGGTTGTTACTGCTGAGTCTGCTGTGATTGGTTGGTTGTTACTGTTAAATGT
The DNA here is from genome assembly GCA_009830355.1 of Cherax destructor. Classification (NCBI taxonomy): domain Eukaryota; kingdom Metazoa; phylum Arthropoda; class Malacostraca; order Decapoda; family Parastacidae; genus Cherax; species Cherax destructor. The sequence goes on along the minus strand of WNWK01001056.1, from coordinate 105,985 downwards.
GTTGTGATTGGTTGCTTGTTACCGCTAAGTCTGCTGTGACTGGTTGGTAATGAGAGCTAAGTTTACAGTGATTGGCTGACTATCAAGTGTACCGGAACAAAGTCTGCTGTCACTGGTCAGCAGTCAAGTGGCTCGACCAATCGTGGCTGAGACCGTTAATGTTTAAATTCAAATTGCCGTAACACCTAAAATCTAAATGGTAATTTGGGCGGCTTAATGACCCTCATTGGCCCGCACTTAATTGGTAGTTGGCTCGTTTTATTTGTCACTTTTATTGGGGGATTGTTGAACTGCCTCGTTAAGGCTATTGTTTACGTCTGGTGCGGCAGGTGGATTACCTTGTTACCTCGCTACTGCTCAAGAAAATACACTGATCTCACTCTCTCTCTCTCTCTCTCTCTCTCTCTCTCTCTCTCTCTCTCTCTCTCTCTCTTCTCTCTTTCTCTCTCTCCATTCCTTTGTACTAAGGTTCTCATATTTCCACTTCTTTCTACTTCTCTACGTCTTCCCCCCTTCATCATCGACCTTCTCTGCACCCTCTCTGCATCCTTCCCCCTCATCCTCTACCTCTTTTCCTTCATCCTCTGCTCCTCTCTCATCCTCTGCTTTCCTCACAGTTTCTACCTCTTCCCCTCATCCTCTATTTCCATTATCTCACCCTTTATTTGTTCTCAGTCACCCTCTACTTCTCTCTCCCTCTCACCCTGCACCTTCTCACCCTTCTTTCTCCACCTCCTCCTCCTCTTCTTTACCTTCTGTCTCCTGTCCCTCATTATTACCTCTTACCACTTTTCTCCCTCTTCTTTTTCTATATTTTTCCTACCTTCTTTATCAACCCTTCATTGCCCCTTTCCTTTTTTTTCCTGCCTTCCCTCTCCACCCTATTTCCCTTTCTTTTTCCCCTCCTCCCTTCTTTATCTCTCCTCTTCAGACTCCATTCTCGCCTCTCTACTCCCTTCTCCCTGCCAAGATAAGATACTGTCTTCCTCTCCTATCTCCACTGTCGCTTCCCTCTCCCTTCCTCCTCCTTCCTCTTTTCCCCCTTTCCTCTTCTTGTCTCTCCTGTTCCCCCCTTTTATCTTCACTTTCCCTACCTCCCCTCCCCATAACCGGCCTTCTAGGTACAGTACCTCCCGCCTCCCCCCTGACGTCTCCTCCCCATGACTGTACTCCCAGGCACCTCCTAGCCACCTTTCTGTCACCTCCCATTCACCTCTCTGGCACCTCCCAAGCACCTCTCTGGTACCTCCCAAGCAGCTATCTGGCACCTCCCAAGCACCTCTCTGGTACCTCCCAAGCAGCTCTCTGGTACCTCCCAAGCAGCTCTCTGGCACCTCCCAAGCACCTCTCTGGTACCTCCCAGGCACCTTTCAGGCAACCAGGCATCTCCCTGACACCTCCCAGGCACCTCCATGACACCTCCCTGGCACCTCCCAAGTACCTCCCTGGCACCTCCCAGGCACCTCCCTGGCACCTCTCTGGCACCTCCAAGGCACCTCCCAAGCATCTCCCTGGCACATTCCTGGCACCTCCCAGGCACCTCCCTGGCACCTTCCTGGCACAATGGACGCCTGGCATAAAGAAAGTACATTTGTTTCTCCTGCAGAGTTTGAATTGGTAATGGCGCTGCCACAATGATTCCCTGGCTCTATACAGCCTTAATGTATATTATATATATATATATATATATATATATATATATATATATATATATATATATATATATATATATATATATATATATATATATATAAAACACTGATCTCTGGCCGACGGAGACTCGAACCTACGAACCTTGTGACAAGGTACGCAGTGCTATGCCGTCCGTACCACACTGGACAATACCTTGGCATCCAGCTCACGCTAGACGTTGATCCAAAGCAGCCAGCTTTCAGGCAGGTGGCTTACAGCTTTTCATCTCATCCCCTGCATGCATCCACACAACTAGAGATTTTTACAATGCTAGGAATTCGCAAGAGGGAAACGTTCATTAGATAGGAGTGGTGGAAGTAGGAATGAATGGTGGTGGTAGTATGTTAGGTAGTCTGCTTGTTCAGTTAGGGTGGGTGCATAGTTCACGCTACCCCCCCATCCCCCTTTTTCTGCACCTTGTGGGAGGTGACGAGGGTGTCACCGACCGGTGGTGAGTCACTTAACTTGCGGCTCCCATCAAATCTGTAAGTACTCGTTCCACTCCTGTATAAGTTATTATTTTTGTTTGGGTTAAGTTAGTTTCATTAAAAGCTTCATTCTTATTTAGGGTTTTATTCTGCCTATTATCCCTGTCGTGATTTGAACTTACGTAGTATTATGACGTCTTTTAATCCTCACCATTTATTTTAAAGGCCGTACTCTTATCTTGTGACTTCTAGACTGGTGTGTAATTAGGTATTTCTTTAGTTTAGCCTTGATTGTCGTCTCGGGTCATTTGACACAGGCGAGGTACCAGAAGGGCAACATAGATCTTGACACACCTTTCTAGCAGCCTTCTCCCAGTTAGAACCCCACCAGCGTTTCATAGTGATTCTTTACTGGCGACTCACCTGCTTCACAAGTGCTGTGGTGGTCAGAGGATCAGTCAACCTCTGTTCTTCAGAATCTCTGCTCGTGTTGGGGGTCACTGTCTGATCAGTGTCAACCGTCACGTCCACCTGTGTCCCCCTCCCCCCCAATCAACAACGGCTCGGCGTTCCAGACCAGGATTCAGAGCTACGTGCCCACAACATTAGCACGGCACCATTCAGAGCAACGTGCCCACAACATTAGCACGGCACCATGCAGAGCTACGTGCCCACAACATTAGCACGGCACCATTCAGAACTACGTGCCCACAACATTAGCACGGCACCATTCAGAACAACGTGCCCACAACATTAGCACGGCACCATTCAGAGCAACGTGCCCACAACATTAGTACGGCACCATTCAGAGCTACGTGCCCACAACATTAGCACGGCACCATTCAGAGCAACGTGCCCACAACATTAGCACGGCACCATGCAGAGCAACGTGCCCACAACATTAGCACGGCACCATTCAGAGCTACGTGCCCACAACATTAGCACGGCACCATTCAGAGCAACGTGCCCACAACATTAGCACGGCACCATTCAGAGCAACGTGCCCACAACATTAGCACGGCACCATGCAGAGCAACGTGCCCACAACATTAGCACGGCACCATTCAGAGCTACGTGCCAACAACATTAGCACGGCACCATTCAGAGCTACGTGCCCACAACATTAGCACGGCACCATTCAGAGCAACGTGCCCACAACATTAGCACGGCACCATGCAGAGCTACGTGCCCACAACATTAGCACGGCACCATTCAGAACTACGTGCCCACAACATTAGCACGGCACCATTCAGAACAACGTGTCCACAACATTAGCACGGCACCATTCAGAGCAACGTGCCCACAACATTAGCACGGCACCATTCAGAGCTACGTGCCCACAACATTAGCACGGCACCATTCAGAGCAACGTGCCCACAACATTAGCACGGCACCATGCAGAGCAACGTGCCCACAACATTAGCACGGCACCATTCAGAGCTACGTGCCCACAACATTAGCACGGCACCATTCAGAGCAACGTGCCCACAACATTAGCACGGCACCATTCAGAGCAACGTGCCCACAACATTAGCACGGCACCATGCAGAGCAACGTGCCCACAACATTAGCACGGCACCATTCAGAGCTACGTGCCCACAACATTAGCACGGCACCATTCAGAGCTACGTGCCCACAACATTAGCACGGCACCATTCAGAGCAACGTGCCCACAACATTAGCACGGCACCATGCAGAGCTACGTGCCCACAACATTAGCACGGCACCATTCTCCACTACGTTAGTGTGTACATATTAGCTTTGAATCACTAATTATTTATATATTTCAATTTTTTCATTTTGCTTCAAGTTGGATTAATTTCATGTTTGTTTTATATTCTTTACTGATTTTACTTCTTAATAAAATTGTTATCTTATGTTGTTATTGTTTTTTTCCATAATGAGTAACTAGCCTTATGAGATACTCTTTGAGGGTCTGATAGGACTGTTGAACCTTCTCGTATGTCGTGCCGAATAGCAAAAACTTGCGATTTTGGTTTAAATAGCAACGCTCTTCTTGCCGAATAAAGCAAGCGAAAATTTGTGTATGTAATAATCTCGCAAAAATTATTTTGACCCTAACGAAAAAAATATAATTCAATGTTTGTTTATTATTAAATTACTGTAAACTTATCTAAAATATATTTAATTGGATTAGGCTAAATTAAATAAGGTTAGGAACTCTCTCCAGGTATAAGATAATTTTAGAAAGTAGTACTTAATTTTTAACGAGTTCTTGTTAATTGACCAGTTTTACCTATTCGCCACTACATATATACTGAATTTTCTTGGAATATTACTGGGACAGCTCGGGATTAGATGATGCAAAATATTTATTTTTTGTCATGATACTGGCAGTTGTGACTGTTGGTGACGGTTGTGACTGTTGGTGACGGTTGTGACTGTTGGTGACGGTTGTGACTGTTGGTGACGGTTGTGACTGTTGGTGACGGTTGTCTTGAAAGTTCTAGATACCAAGTCTATTATTTTCCTTGCTACCGAAAGGAAAATAATAGACTTGAATGCGAAATTTTCTGACATTATCACTCCCAAATTTCGCTCATGGAACTTTCGCTTTGTTGAATGACTTGAATTTGTTCTGTTCTATTCTTCCATAGCATAGTAATTGAAACTTGTCTTTTTTTAAACATATCGTTGCCTGAGGCCCACTGGAAGACTTGATTTACTCAGTTTCTAGATTTCCTGTGTCTTGAATGGACGCCATTCTCGTAGAGATTCTGGTGCCATCAAGGAAGGATGTTGGTGCTGTGATTGATTTCGGATATACGAATGAGAAACTAAAGTGGGACAAATACTGCGCCTTGAGGAAGAGAGCTTATCACTGTGGCAGCTTCCGACTTTTTTCTGCTGTCTAATAATCCCTGGGTTTTATTTGTTAAGACGCTAAATATCCATCTGCCCACTTTTCCATTAATTCGCTTTGCACGCATTTTGTGCACTCTTACAATGGTCACACTTGTTGAACGCTTTTTCCAAAATCAATGTACATCAGCATTTAGCTTGTGTTGCAGTGCATCCATGACCCACTAGTGATCTAGGAGTTGAGAGTCAGGAGCGACCTGCCTTAAACCCATGTTGCTATGGCTTATGCAAATGTTGTGATTCCATGTGACTGGCAATTTGCTTCTTAGAAGCCATCCAAAAATTTTGATGTGTGAAGTTAACATTAACGGTCCATTGTTTTTTTGTAATTGCTTTACTGCCACCTTGGTGACGTGGGTTGATATCAGTGGTTTTAATGACTGTGGGATGACAGAAGTGTCCAAGCTTCTTCACAAAATACTAAAGGTCTACGATAGTGGTTTTGTTTTGGTGAATATGGAGCTTCATGAGTCAGGTCCTGGAACAGTGCTTGGGCAAGCTACTGATGGCTTCTTCAAAGTCAATTAGGGACAGAGCTACATCAAAAATTGTTGAGATGTAGCCGGTGTAATTCACTGAAGAGTCGTATTGTTACTTCAGTAGTTCACTCAATTCCTTATTTTCATTTATGTATGTTCCATCTTTAGTGTAGGTTCTATACTGAATGTGGTTGCTCTCTCTGGATTTTGCATTAGAGAAGTATTTGTGATTTCTTCTAATTTCATTCATATCTTTGCTCCTGTTTATCTCTCGTGGATTTTAAATGATGTATTGAGTTTGTGCTCGATGTTCTCCATTTCTCTCAATTTCCATTTCGTGCTTCAGTGACTCTGCTGCTGCTGCTGCTGCTGCTGCCGCCTTTGAGATCTGTTATCCGTCGTCTTTGCCTGCAGAGGAAGCGCCTCTCTCGAGTTTACATCTTTTTGTCGTAGAGATGTGTGGAACACACCTTTAGCATCAGAGTTCATCCTCCGAGGAACTGGTTAATTAGATGTGTGGTGTTTATAAAGCCATTGCGGTGTATCTCGTTAATTGGTATTATATTTGGTCCCAGCCTGGTCACAGACCGGGCCGCGGGGGCGTTGACTCCTGGAATTCTCTCCAGGTAGACTTCAGGTAGTTGATGTACAGAATGGTATACAATACCGACAAGATCAAGAACTAGAAACATGTGAAACATCTGACATAATGGGAAGTCAGAAGAACTATATACAAAAGATGATTTAATCAGTCCCTCTTCACCCACTTCAAGGCTAATGGACTGATTACCTCATATTTTGTATATAGTTCTTCTGACTTTCCATTGTCCTTGAATTTGTATTGATAAAGCCACTGGACGGCAAAACATCTACACAGAAAAGATACCCAGATGTTGCACATGTCTAATTCTTCATCCACTTGATCTTCTTGAAATTGATTTTGTTGAATCCACCCTCATGATTTATAGTGTTTCTGTCCCGTGCCCCTGTGCACGCAGGTCTGCACCTCTGTTACGTTGTGGTCTGAGACCGCAGTCTTCATTCTGTCTCCGACTTGCTCTTCATTGTTTGTAAATATAAGGTCTTTGGTGTTTCCCAGTCTTGTCAATTGTCAATATCGTAGAGGTTTAATAATTCTGTTGTATGGGATTGTTCTTGCAAATTAGTTACGGGGAATCTCTCAGCAAGTACAGTCTTTGCTACGTTCTTCCATATAAGACATCTGGGGCAGGATTTGACGGGGTTTCAAGACGGTATTCAGTGTTCAATAGTTGGTTCTTGACCTGCTAGGAAGTTGCATCCTGGGCTTCATATACGAGTGTAAACAACTAGACTCAGGACTCGCGAAATCGTAAGAACACGAGTGGAAACAAGTCACAGAACGGGTGGGACGCCAGTTTTAGGACTCGCTTGCCCTGGGTTCGAGTCCCACCCGCTCTGTGATAAGTGTGTATGAAGTGTTAACGTGTGTATATGAAGTGTTAGTGTGTGTATTCAATTTATTTTTTTCTGGTGCAGCCAAATCTTCTACTACATCATTAGTGGTGTTCAGTAACTCGTTGCATAAGAGTTGCCTGTTTTTCCTGTCGTATCTAAATAGGCTGTACCCTGCAAACCACTTTTTTTTTCCATCATCAAAATGCTCTTTTATGTGAGTCTCTGTAAAATCGTGGAAATAAAATCTTTGAAGTCGTCATTATTGCATTAATTTGGACATTTTTTTTTTTGGTGCTGTGAAAGTGAATTCTTCAGTAACATTTCCCTGAAAGGATGTTTGGAAGGTGAGGTCACCGGGAAACACAGCGGGAGAATGTTAGTAGCTCAGATGTATATGTTGATCTGTGTTCACCTGTATGTGGTGGCAGGGGTTGAATTACAGCTCCTGGGTTCTTGTGTGTGTGTCGCGTGCACACACATGCACGGGAGAGAGAGAGAGAGAGAGAGATAGTGGGTGGAAAGCAGATGAAATAATGGTGGAATAAATGAAGGAATGAATGAAGGAAAGGAGGAAGGAAGGAAGGGCAGTAATCGATAATCAATAAGTCGATAATCAGACCATCAATCTTGAAAAGATTGATGGTCTGATTACACTGACTCCAGGCTAAGGGACTGATTACCTCAACCTCCTTCTGATCTTCACCATTCTTCTTTGTATTGGACTGATGAAGCCACTGTGTGGCGAATCAGAGGATAACGCTGGGGGCCGGACGATCCAAAATGTGCTGCCCACTAGGGTGCAGAACGAGTGCAGAACGAGTGTTTATCGTGGCAACGTTTCGCTCTGTGTAGACTCGATAGATCTTCCCACACAGAGCAAAATGTCGTCCCCAATACAAGCATCTCAGACCTGTTTTTATTATTATTATTATTATTATTCATTATACTTTCTATACCTGCTTTTTTTATTATTCACCAAAGATTGAGATTTATGCCAGATACTCCGTGGAACACTTCACATCCTGACGACTGAGAAAGACAAGGTAATAAAGGTTGGAAATATGGAGTAATAGATGAAACAAACAAACATGAAAGAGTGGGCGAGGTAGAAGTCTCATGGCGGAAGTTGAGACATTTAAGGCAGCAACAACTGTCAAAATATCTCCATGGATTACATGGAGTCTGGTGCGCTGCTTGCCTCGCTCTTTACGAGGCACGTAAGTTTTCCCTGTCTCCTAATGTTTATGTTCCACTATAATCTACCCTGTCCATAATTACTATCGCATTTGCTTTGTCTACTTTCTTAAGGTGAAGTCCAGGATCTTTCCTTAATTTATGGTATGACTTAACAAATCTTTGACGACTTACGAAAACAGACAAAGCAAATGCGATAGCGACTTTGGACAAGGAAGATTATAGTGGAGAAATGAACATTAAGAGACAGGTAAACTTACCAGCTTCTTAAGAGATCATTGTGCTATGAACGGCCAGATTCTTGGAGTTAGTAAGTGGAGAGTTATAGGCAACTTACACCTGTTCACATAGCAGTTAATAAGTGTGATCAATGAGACATTTGTGCAGTACTTTGGGTATTTTTATTTTGGAAACGTTTCGCCGGCCAGTAGCTTCTTCAGTCCAATTCAGAGAAGAACAGTGGAAGAGGAAGATGAGTTCGAGGTAATCAGTCCCTCAACCTTGAGTCGTTGGGTTCAGTACTTTTATCAACACTGATGGACTGGACACATCGACTCCAAGCTGAGCGACTGCTTACTTCTCATCTTCCACCGTGTCTTATTTATCAACTTGTAGTTTTTCCAAAACCATTTAAATAAACAGTAAACAGGCACTTGGATGTTACTCAGAAGTTAACGGAAGAGTTGGAAAAGATTATCCTCTGGTGCGCCCCGCCCACATGTGATGACGTCTTCAACTACTGCACCTCTTCTCTGGTTGCAATATAAATCTCCATCTTAGATTAACAAAAGCCTAACACAGACGAAACGTCTTGCCAATAAAGACGCCCAAGTTTTGAGCATGTCTTATAAAAGACCTGTACATACCGTAGAAACTTTTAATTTTAATGCAAGATAAGACCAGAGACGGAGTACTACCTAGTAATGTGGGGAAGACGAATGAAAGGCTTTATTTAGGCACAATAAAAAATACCTGGGAATAAGCATTACACCTAATTTGTTCCCCCATAGCATACACAAAAAGTATAATGTTATCCACACATTCTCGTCTGGCAAACATAATGACAGTCTTCAAACCTAAACTACACCCGAACTCTTTCCCAACATTGTTTTTCCAAGTACATGTTGCCAGTGTGTGTATGAAGTGTTAATGTGTGTGTATGAAGTGTTAGTGTGTGTGTATGAAGTGTTAGTGTGTGTATGAAGTGTTAGTGTGTGTATGAAGTGTTAGTGTGTGTGTATGAAGTGTTAGTGTGTGTATGAAGTGTTAGTGTGTGTATGAAGTGTTAGTGTGTGTATGAAGTGTTAGTGTGTGTGTATGAAGTGTTAGTGTGTGTATGAAGTGTTAGTGTGTGTGTATGAAGTGTTAGTGTGTGTATGAAGTGTTAGTGTGTGTATGAAGTGTTAGTGTGTGTGTATGAAGTGTTAGTGTGTGTATGAAGTGTTAGTGTGTGTATGAAGTGTTAGTGTGTGTATGAAGTGTTAGTGTGTGTGTATGAAGTGTTAGTGTGTGTATGAAGTGTTAGTGTGTGTATGAAGTGTTAGTGTGTGTATGAAGTGTTAGTGTGTGTATGAAGTGTTAGTGTGTGTATGAAGTGTTAGTGTGTGTGTATGAAGTGTGTGTGTATGAAGTGTTAGTGTGTGTATGAAGTGTTAGTGTGTGTGTATGAAGTGTTAGTGTGTGTATGAAGTGTTAGTGTGTGTATGAAGTGTTAGTATGTGTATGAAGTGTTAGTGTGTGTGATGAAGTGTTAGTGTGTGTATGAAGTGTTAGTGTGTGTATGAAGTGTTAGTGTGTGTATGAAGTGTTAGTGTGTGTGTATGAAGTGTTAGTGTGTGTGTATGAAGTGTTAGTGTGTGTGTGTATGAAGTGTTAGTGTGTGTATGTATGAAGTGTTAGTGTGTGTGTATGAAGTGTTAGTGTGTGTATGAAGTGTTAGTGTGTGTGTATGAAGTGTTAGTGTGTGTGTATGAAGTGTTAGTGTGTGTGTATGAAGTGTTAGTGTGTGTGTATGAAGTGTTAGTGTGTGTGTATGAAGTGTTAGTGTGTGTGTATGAAGTGTGTGTGTGTATGAAGTGTTAGTGTGTGTGTGTATGAAGTGTTAGTGTGAGTGTATGAAGTGTTAGTGTGTGTATGAAGTATAAGTGTGATAAGTGTGTGTGTATGAGAAGTGTTAGTGTGTGTATGAAGTGTTAGTGTGTGTGTATGAAGTGTTAGTGTGTGTGTATGAAGTGTTAGTGTGTGTGTATGAAGTGTTAGTGTGTGTGTATGAAGTGTTAGTGTGTGTGTATGAAGTGTTAGTGTGTGTGTATGAAGTGTTAGTGTGTGTGTGTATGAAGTGTTAGTGTGTGTGTATGAAGTGTTAGTGTGTGTGTATGAAGTGTTAGTGTGTGTGTGTATGAAGTGTTAGTGTGTGTGTATGAAGTGTTAGTGTGTGTGTATGAAGTGTTAGTGTGTGTGTATGAAGTGTTAGTGTGTGTGTGTATGAAGTGTTAGTGTGTGTGTATGAAGTGTTGGTGTGTGTGTATGAAGTGTTAGTGTTTGTGTATGAAGTGTTAGTGTGTGTGTGATGAAGTGTTAGTGTTGTGTATGAAGTGTTAGTGTGTGTGTGTATGAAGTGTTAGTGTGTGTGTATGAAGTGTTAGTGTGTGTATGAAGTGTTAGTGTGGTGTATGAAGTGTTAGGTGTGTGTATGAAGTGTTAGTGTGTGTTGTATGAAGTGTTAGTGTGTGTGTATGAAGTGTTAGTGTGTGTATGTGATGAAGTGTTAGTGTGTGTGTGTATGAAGTGTTAGTGTGTGTGTGTATGAAGTGTTAGTGTGTGTGTATGAAGTGTTAGTGTGTGTGTGTGTATGAAGTGTTAGTGTGTGTGTATGTGTTAGTGTTGTGTGTGTGTGTATGAAGTGTTAGTGTGTGTGTATGTGTATGAAGTGTTAGTGTGTGTGTGTATGAAGTGTTAGTGTGTGTGGTGTATGAAGTGTTAGTGTGTGTGTGTATGAAGTGTTAGTGTGTGTGTATGAAGTGTTAGTGTGTGTGATGAAGTGTTAGGTGTGTGTGTATGAAGTGTTAGTGTGTGTGTATGAAGTGTTAGTGTGTGGTATGTATGAAGTGTTAGGTGTGTGTGTATGAAGTTTAGTGTGTGTGTATGAAGTGTTAGTGTGTGTTTATGAAGTGTTAGTGTGTGTGTATGAAGTGTTAGTGTGTGTGTATGAAGTGTTAGTGTGTGTGTATGAAATGTTAGTGTGTGTATGAAGTGTTAATGTGTGTGTATGAAGTGTTTGAGTGTGTATGAAGTGTTAGTGTGTGTGTATGAAATGTTAGTGTGTGTATGAAGTGTTAATGTGTGTGTATGTGTGTGTATGAAGTGTTTGTGTGTGTATGAAGTGTTAGTGTGTGTGTATGAAATGTTAGTGTGTGTATGAAGTGTTAATGTGTGTGTATGAAGTGTTTGTGTGTGTATGAGTGTTATGTGTGTGTATGAAGTGTTAGTGTGTGTGATGAAATGTTAGTGTGTGTATGAAGTGTTAATGTGTGTGTATGAATGTTGTGGTGTATGAAGTGTTATGTGTGTGTATGAAATGTTAGTGTGTGTATGAAGTGTTAATGTGTGTGTATGAAGTGTTTGTGTGTGTATGGAGTGTTAATGTGTGTATGAAGTGTTAGTGTGTGTGTATGAAGTGTTAGTGTGTGTGTATGAAGTGTGTGTGTGTGTATGAAGTGTTAGTGTGTGTGTATGAAATGTTAGTGTGTGTATGAAGTGTTAATGTGTGTGTATGAAGTGTTTGTGTGTGTATGAAGTGTTAGTGTGTGTATGAAGTGTTAATGTGTGTGTATGAAGTGTTAGTGTGTGTATGAAGTGTTAATGTGTGTGTATGAAGTGTTTGTGTGTGTATGAAGTGTTTGTGTGTGTGTATGAAGTGTTTGTGTGTGTATGAAGTGTTTGTGTGTGTATGAAGTGTTAGTGTGTGTGTATGAAGTGTTAGTATGTGTGTATAAAGTGTTAATGTGTGTGTATGAAGTGTTATGTGTGTGTATGAAGTGTTATGTGTGTGATGAAGTGTTTGTGTGTGGTATGAAGTGTTAATGTGTGTGTATGAAGTGTTAGTGTGTGTGATGAAGTGTTAATGTGTGTGTATGAAGTGTTTGTGTGTGTATGAATGTTTGTGTGTGTGTATGAAGTGTTTGTGTGTGTATGAAGTGTTTGTGTGTGTATGAAGTGTTAGTGTGTGTGTATGAAGTGTTAGTGTGTGTGTATGAAGTGTTAATGTGTGTATGAATGTTTGTGTGTGTATGAAGTGTTTGTGTGTGTATGAAGTGTTTGTGTGTGTATGAAGTGTTAGTGTGTGTGTATGGAGTGTTAATGTGTGTGTATGAAGTGTTATTGTGTGTGTATGAAGTGTTAATGTGTGTGTATGAAGTGTTAGTGTGTGTGTATGAAATGTTAGTGTGTGTATGAAGTGTTAGTGTGTGTGTGTATGAAGTGTTAGTGTGTGTATGAAGTGTTAGTGTGTGTGTATGGAGTGTTAATGTGTGTGTATGAAGTGTTATTGTGTGTGTATGAAGTGTTAATGTGTGTGTATGAAGTGTTAGTGTGTGTGTATGAAATGTTAGTGTGTGTATGAAGTGTTAGTGTGTGTGTGTATGAAGTGTTAGTGTGTGTGTATGAAGTGTTAATGTGTGTGTATGAAGTGTTAATGTGTGTGTATGAAGTGTTAATGTGTGTGTATGAAGTGTTAGTGTGTGTGTGTATGAAGTGTTAGTGTGTGTATGAAATGTTGGTGTGTGTGTATGAAGTACCAGTGTATATGAAGTACCAGTGTATATGAAGTACCAGTGTGTATGAAGTACCAGTGTATATGAAGTACCAGTGTGGGAGGCCTAGTGGGCCCTTCAGAAGAGCACCCACGTCGACAGGACGTAGGTGCTTCTTCCTCCATCACCAAAAAACGTCACTGAGATGGTTGTCAGCAGACTGAGAACCAGGTGCACCCGCAGCAGGTCACATTGCACGTGCTCCTGCACGGTGTCGTGCTGTTGCTGGTTGAGGGGAGGGAGGACATTACTAGCCATGGCTTCAGCCCTTTTAGCTTACGTTATCTTTTAATTTATAATAACCATGGTGCCTGTAGGGACCTCTGAGAACTTTTATGAGATTCAATAGTGATAATTTAAGTGACATTAGTTATAGTAATTTGGTGTTTTAATACATATTTATGTTGTTTGTGCTCATGTTAGTAAGTTTTTTTGTTATCTAGTCTTACCTTGAGTGTTTTGTCCATGTATTTAATTTTTTATCAGGTCAAAGTTCCCTTGAAATCTCCGCAAAATAATAATAATCAAACCACGGAACGAGTGGGGTTCGAACTCATGGCAAGTGAGTGCTTTGTTTGCACTCGTATCATTACGAGTAATAATACGATAATAATTATAATTATAATAATTATAATTATAATAATAATAATAATTTTAATTATAATAATATCATGTGAAGTGCGTGACCGAAGACCAAGTCTATTATAATCATACGAACACAACCATAATTGTTCCCCTATGTTGCTGCGGTCAGTAATTATTTATGTTATCACCTATAAACAAGAGACAAGAAGCAATAAATAAGGCGGTAATAAATCACACATTTCCGCGGATTTACACAGACATTACGACCGTAATAAAAAAATAATGTAGGCGAAATACGAGGACGGACGCGGCGGAGAGAGAGAGAGAGAGAGAGAGAGAGAGAGAGAGAGAGAGAGAGAGAGAGAGAGAGAGAGAGAGAGAGAGAGAGAGAGAGCAGCGCACCCTGGCGTGTTGACCAGGGCTGTCGTGCTCCCTACCCTGTATTTACTGTTCTCCTTTTTTTTTGTTATCCGCGGTATTATCGACGGTAGACCTCCGTGGGCAGGGTCTGCCGTATGCTTAGGTGGGAAGGTATGCCTGTATCACAGCCGTGTAATACGCTGGGACATGCGGACTGGAGGAATAAAAAATATTAGGCTTCAGAACTGTCCGGCCTTTAATTTACACCATCCAATCTGGTGTTGAAAAAAGCTATGATTTTTTTTTTAAATTTCGGAAAAGTAACGTGAAGTAATAACGAATATATCTGAATGCTGTTAGGTAAATATTACGAAAAATTTAATTGTATATATGTATATATTTAAGATAATTGTGATGGACCTTAGGAGAAAATGTTTATCTTTGATGTTCCAATATTTTGTTTGCTACCTGAAAGCGATTCGCTTTTGTCTTTGAAACAAATGCGGATTTTCGTATAGAATTTGTTTTGGATACAAAAAAAGGCATGCAGTAAATTTATTTTAGTTGTATTTAAAGCACTTGACGACAGGGGGGATGGGGGGAAAGGAGAGCGGGAGCTGACTCGGGACAAATGAGGGAGCGGAGAGGCTGAGGGAATTTTGTGACAATAGAGAAAGTCTATTCTCTCTCTCTCTTTCTCTCTCTCTCTCTCCTAACTCTTCGTTCTTTTCTTCACATCTCTCTATGTTCCGTCTTGCCATTCATCTTCCCCTTTGCTTCAAAAAAAAAAAAAAAAAAGTAAGAGTGGTAATCTAATCAGCGGGTCAAATCAGGTCGTTGTTCATGGCCTGCCTGACCAACCAGGTCGTTTGTCACACGTAATGGCCGCTTGAGCGAGAGTTTCTCGAGCGCTGCCTCCACCTGCACTCACAATACCTCGCCTTGGAGATACGAAAAACGGGAAGAATTTCTGGTGGCTAAATGACGGGGAGAACGAGACTTGGTTTCAGGAGGACGAGACTTGGTTTCAGGAGGACGAGACTTGGTTTCAGGAGAACGAGACTTGGTTTCAGAAGGACGAGTCTTGGTTTCAGAAGGACGAGACTTGGTTTCAGGAGGACGAGACTTGGTTTCAGGAGGACGAGACTTGGTTTCAGGAGGACGAGACTTGGTTTCAGGAGGACGAGACTTGGTTTCAGGAGGACGAGACTTGGTTTCAGGAGGACGAGACTTGGTTTCAGGAGGACGAGACTTGGTTTCAGGAGGACGAGACTTGGTTTCAGGTCGCTGCTCCATCCACAAAAAAGTGACCCCCCCCCCTAATAACCTCAGCCCCTTGCACCTCAACCCAAGAGGACCGGGAGATGTGGATCAACGTCCCAGACGCCGTGTAAACCTTGTTATGTAAATGGTTCACAACACTGTTGTGGAAACGTTTCGCCAGAAAGTGGTTTCTTCAGTCCAATACAGAGAAGAACGGAAAAAGATGAGGAGGAGTGTAAGGTAATCAGTCCCTCAGGCTGGAGTCGACGTGTTCACTCCATCAATCTTGAGAAAAGTGATGGAGTGAACACCTCGACTCCAGGTTGATGGACTGATCACTTCATCTTTTGTCTTTGAATTCGTATTGATGGAGGGCGAAACGTCTACAATAACGATACCCAGACGTTGCACATGTGTCTCATTCTTCACCATGTCTGTATTACGTATCATACATGTACACACGTTATTCAAAGATAAACTTTAACAGTTTAAAAAAAAAAATTCTCCTCTTAGTTACATTCTTTTTTTTTTTTTTTGGTTCAACAATCTTGTAAAAAATTTTTTTTTTTTTTTAGAAATTTAAAAGGTAATAAATTAAGCCTGGGTAGGAAGGCTGTAATGCTCTAGAAATTTATGATGCTAAAAAGTTTTCTAAATAAAATTAGCAAATTGGCACATAAAAAAAAACTCGGTAAAAACAAAAATGGAAACCTTTCTTCGGGTACGATACAACAGTGTTGAAAGTTTGAAGCCGATCTAAAGAGGCATTCTCGGGTAATCGAGTAGAAATTAGTATCCCAGTTTGTTAAAAAGATTATCAGACTGAGATTAACAGAGCACTGAAGGTTTGAAGCCGACTAGAAGAAGCATTCTCCAGTTGTAATAATCTTGGTAGAATTACCGACAATATGGAAAAATAAACACAAATGCAGTATAAATCGATGCTTTATTGACAACGTATTGCCCACACAGTGGGCTTTATCGAGTCACAAACACATCTACCTGGGTAAAGAGTAACATGAGTATTTACAGTGTGAAGAGCCAGGTGGAGAATGTTGGGCAGGATGCATGTCAGACGAACCTGCACGGGACCTGCACGGAACCTACACGGGACCTGCACGGAACCTACACGGGACCTGCACGGGACCTGCACGGGACCTACACGGGACCTGCACTGGACCTGCACGGGTCCTGAACGGGTCCTGCACGGGACCTGCACGGGACCTGCACGGGACCTACACGGGACCTGCACGGAACCTGCACGGAACCTGCACGGGACCTGCACGGGACCTACACGGGACCTGCACGGGACCTGCACGGAACCTACACGGGACCTACACGGGACCTGCACGGGACCTGCACGGGTCCTGCACGGGTCCTGCACGGGACCTGCACGGGACCTGCAAGGATCCTGCACGGGACCTGCACGGGACCTGCGCGGGTCCTGCACGGGACCTGCACGGGTCCTGCACGGGACCTACACGGGTCCTGCACGGGACCTACACGGGTCCTGCACGGGACCTACCCAACATTCTCCACCTGACTCTCCACACTATATATAATCATGTTACTCTTTACCCAGGTAGATGTGTTTGTGACTCGATAAAGCCCACTGTGTGGGCGAAACGTTGTCAATAAAGGATCACATTATACTGCATATGTGTTTATTTTTCCACCGTTTCGGTGCTTTATATCGTTTATCTTTACCGACAATATG
Source organism: Cherax destructor (assembly GCA_009830355.1). NCBI lineage: Eukaryota > Metazoa > Arthropoda > Malacostraca > Decapoda > Parastacidae > Cherax > Cherax destructor. The sequence goes on along the minus strand of WNWK01001056.1, from coordinate 89,136 downwards.
TTAGGTAAGAGCGCACAAGTGACACTAATGCGACATTTTACTGACAAAAGCTCCTGGAGAGCGAAACGTTGCCACAATAAAATGTCGCATATGTGTCTTTCTACCAAACATTTTCCCAGCTGTTTCACGTAAATCAGTAATTCAGTCTTTAAATTTCTATAAAATGTCGACGTTGTGAGTTTGAAGCCATTAAGACGATTCATTCTTGAGTTATTGCAAGGGAGGGGAAATAATATCAAACAGTTTTGACCATAAAACTGACGAACTGAGATATGAACAGCCCAGTAACAACTGAGACCTTCCTCCAGTATGGCGCACCAGTATTGAAAGTTTCAAGCCTGTCGGAAGAGGCGTTCTCAAGCTAATGCAAAGAAATGTGGAGGAAGAAAAACAATGAACTGGGACAACTGTTTTGTAATATTTATTGGGGAAAATTCCCGATAAACAGGAAAATTATGAGCAAACAGGAAAATTATGGACACTCAAAACGGGAAAATTCTGGACATTCAAAACGGGAAAATTTTGGACACACAAAACAAGAAAATTCTTGGCACACAAAACATGAAAAATTCTGGGCACACACACACAAAAAAACAGAATTATAATTCCGAGATTTAATACCGTAATTATCATCCCTCTAATTATTCTCTCCAATATTTCCTGCGTAACCAAGAAGATAATAATAGTAATAGTTACTACTAATATTGACACTGACTGCTGATAATTTACGAAGAGAAGGTGATGGGACGGTGCAAATATTTACCTATATTATGTAAGAAATATTCAGGGGAATATTTACCTAAATCATGTAATATTCAGGGGAATAGTTACCTAAATTATGTAAAAAATATTCAGAGGAATATTTAAGTGCTCGTAGCTCAGTGGTAGTACTCGAGTCCTCACAGGAACCAGGATATTTACGCAGGTGTAAGTCTGCGTATGTACGCTGAAAGTTTACACATTAAATCCCCATTTTAGGGATTTACAGTGTTCTTGTCTGGTGGTGAACAGGCTACGTGTTGTCGGTAGTCTTTAAACCCCATTAACCAACCAACCGCAGGATCCGGGTACAGTCCAGGGCTAAAGGAGAGGCCACTGACCAGCCAGCGACGAACTAGGAATGTGAAAGACAACGTTTCGTTCCTGAGTAGCTTTCTTCAGAAAAATAAACACATAAGCAGTATAATGTGATCCTTTATTGACAACGTTTCGCCCACGCAGTGGGCTTTATCGAGTCACAGACAGATCTACCTGGAAAATGAGCAACATGGAGATATATATAGGGTACAGTCAGGTGGAGAATGCTGGGTCAGGTGGAGAAAGCTGCATGTGAGTCTTAAAAGTAGTGTGATAGTTAAAAACATAGTGTGACTTAAAGGACCTGCAGTGTACCATTCTTGAGTTCTAGGTGGGATAGCGTTGAAGAAGTTTCTTGGCAATAGGTTCAGCTATGTTGTAGAAGCCGTTGTTCTGGTTGAAGTTGTTGGATATACAGATGAGTGATGATTCTAGGATTCTTCGGTATTGCGTGTTGTCTTCTCTGGCGATGAGTCTTGCGTTTCTGTAGTTGATTAAATGGTTGTGTAAATTTCGGTGTTGAACACAGGCATTTCTTGAGTCGTCAGATCTGCCTGCGTACTGGTGTTCTGAAATGCGTGTTTGTAGGTCTCTGGATGTTTCGCCAACGTATAATTTGCTGCAGCCATTACAAGGGATTGTGTATACCCCTGCCGTGGATTGAAGCTTTTCCTGTCTGTTACTGGTAATGTCCTTAATGGTGGTGGATGTGGAGGTGGATACTCGGAATGAGGTCTTAGAAAAATGTTGGAAACTTGTTTGGAAATGGAGTTGGTGGGAAGGACTATGTATCTCTTCTCAGCAGTGTCTTCTCTGGGTGTGTTGAAGATGTTTAATGCCCGTCGTCTGCAGTCTCTAATGAAGTGACGAGGATAGTGAAGTTTGGAAAAAACTTGTTCAATGAGGGAGCATTCTTCTTCAAGGAACTCACTGCTGCAGATTCTGAGTGCGCGCAGGAAAAAGCCTATAATTACACCACGTTTAATTTTGGTGTCGTGGTGAGAGTAGAAGTGGAGAAGATCGTGTTGATTGGTAGGTTTTCGATAGACTTTAAAACGAAGTTCATGGTCAGCTTTGCAGAGAAGAACATCAAGGAAAGGAAGAGTGTTGTCGACTTCTTCTTCTAGTGTAAACTGGATTGATGGCTCAACCTGGTTGAGTTCGTGTTGAAAAGCTTCAATCCACGGCAGGGGTATACACAATCCCTTGTAATGGCTGCAGCAAATTATACGTTGGCGAAACATCCAGAGACCTACAAACACGCATTTCAGAACACCAGTACGCAGGCAGATCTGACGACTCAAGAAATGCCTGTGTTCAACACCGAAATTTACACAACCATTTAATCAACTACAGAAACGCAAGACTCATCGCCAGAGAAGACAACACGCAATACCGAAGAATCCTAGAATCATCACTCATCTGTATATCCAACAACTTCAACCAGAACAACGGCTTCTACAACATAGCTGAACCTATTGCCAAGAAACTTCTTCAACGCTATCCCACCTAGAACTCAAGAATGGTACACTGCAGGTCCTTTAAGTCACACTATGTTTTTAACTATCACACTACTTTTAAGACTGTGACATGCAGCTTTCTCCACCTGATCCAGCATTCTCCACCTGACTGTACCCTATATATATCTCCATGTTGCTCATTTTCCAGGTAGATCTGTCTGTGACTCGATAAAGCCCACTGCGTGGGCGAAACGTTGTCAATAAAGGATCACATTATACTGCTTATGTGTTTATTTTTCCATTGTGTCGGTATTTTAGACCATTTATTTCCAGCTTTCTTCAGGTAGAAACGTCGTCTGAATGGTTCTGATTCTATTTTACATTCACACCTTCAGGCAAATCTCTTCTTACTCTTGTTATACGAAGGAATAAGAAGGGAGAGTAGGATAAAAGAGAGAGTAGGATAAAAAGGGAGAATAGGATGAAAACCAAGAAAGAGAGAAAGGGTAGAGAGGAAGAGTTCCCGAGAAGAGTTGGAATTAAATATTACTAAGAAAGGAAGAGAAACAGAAGAGTAAGGAGATATAAAGCTTTAAGGGAGATATAAAGCTTCAAGGGATAAATAAAGCATTAATGGAGATATAAAGCATTAAGGGACATATAAAGCTTTAAGGAAAATATAAAGCTTTAAGGGAGAGTATGTAGTGAGGGGTGAGTTAGGAGGCAGGGAGATTATAAAGGGAGGGTAGGGGGAACAGGAAGAGTCTTTTTTTCACCCTGAAAAAAATTATTACGGTGAAAGTTTGTGTGAAAATTACTGAAGGATTTACCAGTGTAATGTTGAGCAAGTTTGTGAGTTGACCTCAGGGAGTGCCAGGGTGCAGGGAGTGCCAGGGTGGCAGGGAGTGCCAGGGTGGCAGGGATTGCCTGGGTGGCAGGGAGTGCCAGGGTGGCAGGGAGTGTCAGGGTGGCAGGGAGTGCCAGGGTGGAGGGGAGTACCAGGGTGGGAGTGCTAGGGTGGCAGAGAGTGCCATAATGGGAGAGTCAGTTTAGCAGGGAGTGCCAGGGAGGGCCACGGAGTGCCAGGGAGGGAGTGCCACAAAGGCAGGGAATGCCAGGAAGACATGAAGTGCCAGGAGGGCAGGGAGTGCCAGAAAGGCAGGGAGTGCCAGAAAGGTAGGGAGGGCAAGGAGTGCCAGGAAGGTAGGGAGTGCCAGAGAGGTTGGGAGTGCCAGAGAGGTAGGGAGTGCCAGAGAGGTAGGGAGTGCCAGAGAGGTAGGGAGTGCCAGAAAGGCTGGGAGTGCCAGGAAGGGAGGGAGGAGGCAGGGAGGGCCAATGAAACAGGGCCAGGGAGTACAAGGGAGGGAGGGAAGTAGGCAGGGAGGGTGGGAGGGAGGTAGGGTAGGAGGAGGGAGGGAAGTAGGCAGGGAGGGTGGGAGGGAAGTAGGGTAGGAGAGAGGGAGAGGAGGGAGGGAGGGAGGGTGGGAGTTAGGTAGGGTTGGAGAGAGGGAGAGAAGGAGGGAGGGAGGGTGGGAGTTAGGTAGGGTAGGAGGGAGGGAGGGAAGGAGGGAGGGAGGTAGGGTAAGAGAGAGGGAGAGAAGGAGGGAGGGAGGGTGGGAGGGAGGTAGGGTAGGAGAGAGGGAGAGAAGGAGGGAGTACCACAACCATCCTAACGAAGCACCATCAGCTTACATGTCTGGATATAATCTACTCCTTCCCTCCACCCTCCCTCCTTTCTCCTCTCACTCCTCCTCCAAAACCCTCCTCAAACTCTTCCTTTTCTCTCCTTTTCTCACCTCCCTTCATCCTAACATTTCACTTCTTTTGCTATTCTTTTCTTCACTCTCTCTCTCTCTCTTCTCTCCTCTTCCTCTCTCTTCCCTGCCTCTTCTTTTTTGTTTTCTCCTTTCTTTCTATCCTCATCACCAATTTTCTCCCCTTCATCTAAAATTCTTCCCTCTCTTCCTATCTGCCTCATTCTTCTCTCTTTTAAATTTCATTTTCCGTTCCCATCCTGTCTCTACCTCTCTCCTCTCCCCTCTCCCTTCTCCCTACCCTCTTCCCTCTTCTCCTTTCTCTCTTCCCTCCTCTCTTCCCTCCCTTTATCTTTCCTTCCTTCTCTGTCTCCATCTCTCCTTTCCTCTCTCTTACAATCCTTCCTTTTTTTCCTCTCTTTCTTCTCTCTCTCTCCCCTCTCCTTCCTTCTTTTCATCCTTTCACTCTCCTCTATCCTTTCCTCCTCTCCTCCTCCTCTCCTCCTCCATCCTCCTCCATCCTCCTCTCCCTCCTCTTCTCCCTCCTCCTCCTCTCATCCTCTCTCCTCCTCCTCCTCCTCTCCTTCCTCTCCTCTCATCCTCCTCCCATCCTCCCCTCTCCATCCTCCCCTCCCTCTCCTCCCTCCATCCTCTCTCCTCCTCATCCTCCCCCTCCTCATCTCCTCATCCTCCTCCCTCCCATCCTCCTCCCTCCTCCCCTCCTCTCCCCTCCCTCCTCCCTCCCATCCTCCCCTCCTCCTCCCCTCCCACCTCCCTCCCTCTCCCCTCTCCTCCCCTCCCATCCTCCCTCCCTCCTCCCCCTCCCATCCTCCCCTCCCATCCTCCCCTCCCATCCTCCCTCCCATCTCCTCCTCCATCCTCCCCCTCCCATCCTCCCTCCATCCTCCCCTCCCATCCTCCCCTCCCATCCTCCCCTCCCATCCTCCCCTCCCATCCTCCCTCCTCCCATCCTCCCTCCCATCCTCCTCCCATCCTCCTCCCTCCCCATCCTCCCTCCTCCCCATCCTCCCTCCCATCCTCCCCTCCCATCCTCCCCCTCCCATCCTCCCTCCCATCCTCCCTCCCATCCTCCCTCCCATCCTCCCCTCCCATCCTCCCCTCCCATCCCTCCCCTCCCATCCTCCTCCCATCCTCCCTCCCTCCTCCCCTCCCATCCTCCTCCCATCCCATCCCTCCCATCCTCCTCCACACCTTCCGGCGTCAATTTATTACCAGATGAAGATTATTTCTGGATCATAATTATTTCCGGTAGAAATTATTGTTTTAGCTGCGAAAACGAAAGGAATTTTTTTTTTTGTTAGGCCGTAAGATGTAAGGTAAGAATGGGAAGGGCAAGAATGAGGAAGGAGAGAATAGGTAGATAAGAATAGGGGAGGGTGAGAATGAGGGTAATGGAATGGGTTGGGTAAGAATGGGCAGATGGATGGTAGGAATGGGGAGGGGGAGGACATTTTTAGATTATTGAAAATGGTTGTGAATATACAGAAGAAAGAGAGAGAGAGAGAGAGAGAGAGAGAGAGAGAGAGAGAGAGAGAGAGAGAGAGAGAGAGAGAGGAGAGGTAAGGTTGTGGGTAGACAGGAAGAAATACCCGAAGAATTTCTGGGGGTCAACGCCCCCGCGGCTCGATCCGAGACCAGACCTCCTGGTTGATCAAGGCCTGATCAACCAGGTTGTTACTGCTAGCAGCACGCAGTCCAACGTACGAACCACAGCCCGGCTGATCAAAATTTTATTTGAGAACCTTGTCAGGTTTTCTCTTGAAGACAGCCGGAGGTCTGTTGGTAATTCATCTTGTGTATGGAGGGAGGGCGTTGAGGAGTCGGGGACCTCTGACACTCAGCGAGTTCCCTCTTAGTGTACTCGTCGCTCCCTTGCCTTATAGTGGAAGTATTTTGCACCGTCTGTTGTTATACGGAGTGATTTGAGTGTTCAGGTTTGGAAACAGTCCCCTCCAGGATTTTCCAGGTGTAAATTATGTACCCTTCTCGCTTAAATACTAAGGAATACAGTTGAAGGGATTTCAAGTGTTCCCAATAGTTGAGATGTTTGACTGACTACGTAAGGGCAATTAAAATTCTTTGTTTTTCAGCTCAACAATTTCGCCTGCCTTGAAGGGGATCGTCAGTATACAGCAGTGTTCCTGCCTGGGCAGAACAAGGGACTTGAATGTTATCATTGGCTCAGAATCTATTGTCTTGAAAGTTCCAGCTCTCCAGTCCATCATTTTCCTTGCAGTCACAATGTCAACATTGTTGTGATCCTTGGATGTGAGATACTCTGACATCATTACTCCCAAGTCTCGCACATGGGACTTTCGCTCTGCTGAATGATTTGAGTTTGTCCTGTCCTCTGTTGCACTCTTTATTTCCTCCATTCTTCCACAGCAAGTGAAACTTGTCCCCATTGAGCCTCATGTTGTTGTCTGAGGTTCAGTGGAAGACTCGTTTAATATCCGCCTGAAAATTTGCTGTGTCTTCGACGGACGTCACTCCTACGTAGATTCTGGTTATGACTTATAATCTAGTTATGGGGTTATGATTTACGTCCTTGTCTGTGTCGTATAAAAACGAGAACCAGAAGTGGGGGCGAGACGTAAGGAAGGATGTGGGCAGACTGGAAGATTGAGGTGTGAGAGATTGTGGGTAGAGAGAAAGAAAACCGTATGTCTCTCCTGACCACTCGTCAGTGATCATGTGTTCCTCAACTCTCATACGAAGCATGTCTTCCAGCATGTTACAAGCATGTCTTCCAGCATGTTACAAGCATGTCTTCCAGCATGTTACAAGCATGTCTTCCAGCATGTTACAAGCATGTCTTCCAGCATGTTACAAGCATGTCTTCCAGCATGTTACAAGCATGTCTTCCAGCGTGTTACAAGCATGTCTTCCAGCATGTTACAAGCATGTCTTCCAGCATGTTACAAGCATGTCTTCCAGCATGTTACAAGCATGTCTTCCAGCGTGTTACAAGCATGTCTTCCAGCGTGTTACAAGCATGTCTTCCAGCATGTTACAAGCATGTCTTCCAGCATGTTACAAGCATGTCTTCCAGCGTGTTACAAGCATGTCTTCCAGCATGTTACAAGCATGTCTTCCAGCATGTTACAAGCATGTCTTCCAGCGTGTTACAAGCATGTCTTCCAGCGTGTTACAAGCATGTCTTCCAGCGTGTTACAAGCATGTCTTCCAGCATGTTACAAGCATGTCTTCCAGCATGTTACAAGCATGTCTTCCAGCATGTTACAAGCATGTCTTCCAGCGTGTTACAAGCATGTCTTCCAGCGTGTTACAAGCATGTCTTCCAGCGTGTTACAAGCATGTCTTCCAGCGTGTTACAAGCATGTCTTCCAGCGTTTTACAAGCATGTCTTCCAGCGTCTTACAAGCATGTCTTCCAGCGTGTTACAAGCATGTCTTCAAGCGTGTTAGAAGCATGTCTTCCAGCGTGTTACAGCATGTTCAGCGTTACAAGCATGTCTTCCAGCTGTTACAGCATGTCTTCAGCATGTTACAAGCATGTCTTCCAGCGTGTTACAAGCATGTCTTCCAGCATGTTACAAGCATGTCTTCCAGCATGTTACAAGCATGTCTTCCAGCGTGTTACAAGCATGTCTTCCAGCGTGTTACAAGCATGTCTTCCAACATGTTACAAGCATGTCTTCCAGCATGTTACAAGCATGTCTTCCAGCATGTTACAAGCATGTCTTCCAGCATGTTACAAGCATGTCTTCCAACGTGTTACAAGCATGTCTTCCAGCGTGTTACAAGCATGTCTTCCAGCGTGTTACAAGCATGTCTTCCAGCATGTTACAAGCATGTCTTCCAGCATGTTACAAGCATGTCTTCCAGCTTGTTACTTCATGAAAGGTCTTTACTAATACTGATAATAAAGTCTCTCTTCCTATAACTAGTATTTTCTTGGCTGCACCGTCCCAGAGAGGTATCCCCGCATTGCATAACCCCAGTCCCCTCTACCTCAATAATCCCAGAAAGGTATCCAAGTGCTGCATAGCCTCGGTCCCTTAAACCTCAAGGAACGCGACTGGAATAGTGCAGAGTGCAGCATAAGTTTGTAATGCAGCTAAATATTTTAACGATGAAGCTCTGAGGTAAATCAGAAGAGACAGTCACAAGTCATCACATGGAAACTAACATCCCAATTTCTGTAGTAAAACATGGACACCCAACTCTAATTCAAACCTTCCACTAAGAAATATGAACCTTGAAGCCAAACTGAAGAGGTATTCTCTTGTCATCTGAGAGAGACAATTATAATAAAATTCACCGACACGATAGGTTTCAAGCCGCTCAGACGTCGCATTATCAGGTTATGAGTGTTGAAAGCTTGAAACTAATCAGATGAGACACAGAAATTGTCGCATGAAAAGAAGCATTTTTCAGTTTTCCAAAATTTCTTAAAAAAATCGAATTGGGACCAACAGAGGCCAAAAATTAATGCAAACTTTCAAGGAAACAACTAAGTAAACAAGAAAGTAATTAAGTAAATAAGAAAAAGTAATTAAGTAAATAATGAATCGCGAAATTGTAATGACTTGAGTCACGTTGACGGCTTTGAGGGGGACTTGAGCTAGAGTTCATCACGGCCACGCTAGCTGGAGATCCGTCTGTAAAAACATGCATTTGTGGTCACAGTGGTGGCCTATGCTAACCTTCCTATGGTGTATAAATATACCTAGTTGGATGAGTCTTAGTGTAGCCAGCTGGCCCAGTGGCTAGCGCATCGGTCTGGAGTTTTATGACTTTTTGACCCCGGGTTCTAACCCCACCCGTGGTATGGTTTGTTTAAATAATGAAGTGATTAAGTAAAGAAGAAAGTGATTAAGTAAATTAGAAAAAGTAATTAAGTAAATAAGAAAGTGATTAATTAAATAAGAAAGTGATTAAGTAAATAAGAAAGTGATTAACTAAATAAGAAAGTCATTAAGTAAATTAGAAAGTGATTAAGTAAATGAGAAAAAGTAATTAATTAAATAAGAAAGTGATTAACTAAATAAGAAAGTTATTAAGTAAATAAGAAAGGGATTAACTAAATAAGAAAGGGATTAACTAAATAAGAAAGTGATTAACTAAATAAGAAAGTGATTACCTAAATAAGAAAGCAAATAAACTTGATTTAAGCTTTGAATACATAACAAGAAATATTGTTTTTACAATGACCTTGAGAGCAGGTTGGTTACTGTGAAATAAATGAAAAATATCTCTTCTGGTCAGAGATAAGTCAAAGTGTTTGACTTAACTGTCTTATCCTGGCTTATCATGGCTTATCCTGGCTTATCATGGCTTATGGCTTATCATAGCTTATCCTGGCTTAAATATACGTAATGTACATTTATGTGTGTTTATAATGTTATAAAGACAAGCCAGGGTAACCCAGTCATGTCAAAAACTATGACTTATTTCTGACCAGAAGAGACTTTATCCAGTAATTTCACAGAAATCAGTTTTATTCAAAAAAATATTAGAACATTAAAACTTGCACAAGGTAAGTTCAAGGCAAAGTTTCCTTGGAGGGAAAACTCGCAGGCACTGAGAGTTTGAAGTTGATCTGAAGATCCGTTCTCCAGCTATCATACACAATCCAACAAAATTTGAACCTATACAGCCTTTATATGTGAAACGTTTCACCCCTTTCAAGCGCTGCACCAGCCAGTACAAATGCCGTTCACAATTGCTTTATTGTAATCAGGAGGAAGCGCTAAACCCGGAATCATATAGCGCCAGTTGCATGGACGGCGTTCAGATTCGATCCAAGGAAGGGGAGGATAATTCTATTAACCATACCAACATTCTTGTAACCAGTAGAGGCTTTCTCAAGTTATCGCACAAATTCCAATGATATATATATATATATATATATATATATATATTTACATAAACATTTAGGTCGCTGACAAATTCTCCCGCACAGAGACTTAATGGGTGTCGTCCTGGCCGTAAGATGCATCAGCCAGAAAATACTGACGCTGTTCACAAGAGGAAGAATCAAATGTAATTAATATGATCTAATGGGAATCAAAATTTCATTCTATTTTACACACAAAAAGGCGGTTGTGTTGTGTATCTACACACACGAATTTCACTCTCCAACGTCGACGAATTAAGAGGCAACTTTTTTTTCAAATTTTTCAAGCTACGCTGCTGAGGTTTTTGCAAGTTATCCCAGCCTTCCAGGATGCTGGTGACGGGTCCTCCAACTTTGGTCACAGGGCTCCTGCAAATGCCAGTTATTCCTAGAATCTTGTCCTAGTTACCGTACGCCAGTGTTGACGATTTGAAGTTGATTGGACGAAGCGTTCTCGTGTTGAGAGCGAAATAAATGCGAAGAGATGGAAGGAAAACAATATTCTGGCTTGTTATGAAGGGAATTAAAGAAGGAAAGGATGGAGAGGAGAAAAGATGATGAAGATGGCAGAGAGGGCGAAGGGAAAGGTAGAAATGTGGGAGGAAAGAGGGCTAGGAGAGGGGGTAAAAATAGGGAGGAGAGGAATGGTGGGATGGGAGGGAAGAAGTAGATGGGTGGTAAGGGAGTTAAAATAACCATGATGTACCATTGACTATGACCTGTAATCAGTACTCTTAAACCCTTAATTCGACCCTCTAACTACCCTATAATTAAGCTTATAATTAACCTCTTTTATCTTAGCATTATTCCTTGCTTCCCCCTCCCTCCTTCTCTCCCTCCCTCCCCACTTCCCAACGACTGACAGTTTCTTCCCTTCCCCCACCCACTAGGGACCATTACATGCCTGGGGTGAACACTCCCCATTCCCCATAACTACTGCAAGAGCTTTCTGCTGTGCTTTCACACACACACACACACACACACACACACACACACAGGAGCTGAGTCTTGACCCCTGCAACCACAATTAGGTGAGCACACACACACACACACACGATCAACTGCTGGTTTTCAACTCAAGAGAAGACTGTGGTCTTCCATTTTATCTCGACTTCAATAATGTGACGTTACAGCTTAAAGAATCCCCAAGGGAATCACCGCATGAAGAGCCTTACACACATTTCCGGGGCTTCTTTGATGCGGCTCTGTGCTCCAGAAGGTTAGCGTTCTGAGGTGGTGTGCTCCCCAGTGTGCTTCGTGGGGAGGTGCTCCTTCCATAGGTATTCATGGGGCTGGTCCTTGACTGCACCCCAGGCATGGATGCACCTGGGGTCCAGACCAGTGGACCGGTCCACTACAGTTGCATGTATTGGAACACCACCTTTTTTTTCTTTTTTTCCTTGACACTGAAAAGAAGACACTCAACAAACTTTATCGAGACGTTTCACTCTGTTGAGATCTTTATCGTGTCATGACTTGATGGTGACCTGAACAGATCATAACGTTGTTTCAATAAAAGCTTCTACTACAAAGTCTCTATTCTTCAGTAGTGTCGACAGCACGATGTTCAGGTCCACCTGCCGTGCTGTCGCTGTCTTCTGTCGTTCAGGTGCACTTTGGTACACTGTTTAATTCTCTTATTTCTGCTTGCTGTTCAAGCTTGTGGCTCAGTCTTTGGTGGGGAACCATGTCAAGTGCTTCCTTGAGGCGCAGGACGATGCAGTCTGTCCATCCTTGTTCCTCTTACTTTAATTAACGTCTCGTGACGGAACTCCAGCAGGTTGGTCAGACAGGTTCTCCAATTTATGAACCTGTTGGTTTTCACTGGTGAGAGGAGAGTAGTAGTCAGGTGAGAGGGGAGAGGTAGTCAGGTGTGAGGGGAAGAGATAGTTAGGTGAAGGGGAGAGGAAGTCGTGTGAGGGGGAGAGGTAGTTGTCGTGGGGGTTCGCCAATTAGATGTAGTCTAACAGCTAGCGGGAACTGAGACAGAGGGCTCTAGCTAGCTGCTCACATGTGAGGGGCTCGTGACGTCACAGCTAGTCAGGGAGCCTATCTATAACATAGCTGGGATTATCTAAGTATACTACACAAGTAATCAGTAACACTACTGACAGCTCGGCCACGTTAACGTATGGCGTCCCGACACACCATGGACTGAAGGCGTTACGACTCTGGGCTGATTCTACAGTCAGGTGAGGGGGAGAGGTAGTCAGGTGAAGGGGAGAGGTAGTCACGTGAGGGGGAGAGGTAGTCAGGTGAGGGGTGAGGTAGTCAGCTGAGGGGGAGAGGTAGTCAGGTGAGGGGTGAGGTAGTCATGTGAGGGGTGATGTAGTCAGGTGAGGGGGAGAGGTAGTCAGGTGAGGGGTGAGGTAGTCAGGTGAGGGGAGAGGTAGTCAGGTGAGGGGTGAGGTAGTCAGGTGAGGGGAGAGGTAGTCAGGTGAGGGAGAGAGGTAGTCAGGTGAGGGGAGAGGTAGTCAGGTGAGTGGGGAGAGGTAGTCAGGTGTGAGGGGGGAGAGGTAGTCAGGTGAGGGGGAGACGTAGTCAGATGAAGGAAGAGGTAGTCGTGTGAGGGGGAGAGGTAGTCAGGTGAGGGGGAGAGATAGTCAGGTGATGGAAGAGGTAGTCGTGTGAGGGGGAGAGGTAGTCAGGTGAGGGGGAGAGATAGTCAGGTGAGGGGAAGAGGTAGTCACTTGAGGGAGAGAGGTAGTCAGGTGACGGGGAGAGGTAGTCACTTGAGGGAGAGAGGTAGTCAGGTGAGGGGTGGGAGAGGTAGTCAGGTGAAGGGAGAGGTAGTCAGATGGGGGAGAGGAGGAGAGAAGCAGGTAGGGGGTATCCATTCACTCTCCGGTCCACCCAACGCCCCGCTGATCCACTTCAAAACTAAAATGACGGTCTTCTACCCCCTTCCCCTTCCCCACTTCCCCTCCCCCCTCCTCCCCTCCCCCCAGCGCTCCCAGACAAAGGCTTCATTAGCCACTGGTGCTCCTGGAGAATAAGAATGAGTGGACTTTAACCTGACCTCTGTTTGGTTAGGTGACTTTATTATTGGGTTACCTCCGAGGAGGTTAGAAAGGAGGTACGGGAGGGCGGATGGGCTAGGCCCGCCGCTGCTGGGTGTGGCTGGGTGCTGAGGGTAGAACCTAGAGGTATAGCTGGGTGCTGAGGGTAGATGTGATGGTGGGTGCTGGGACTTCCTACCACAGCTGTACAACACCCATTGTCTGGGACATGTTGAATCAGTATGTATGGGTATATGCATCCCTGTATGTATGGGTATATGCATGAATGTATGTATGTATGTATATTCACTTCTCTTACACCTCCATTTAAAAATATATTAACCATCCATAGTGACATCAAGCATCCCAGCCTAAGGCCTACTTTTGCTGGAAAATCTCCTTCGTTCTTACATACTCTAACCTGATGCCCACTATCCTTAAAAAAAACTGTTTTCAGTAACCTACCACCTATTCCTTACACTTGCAACATTTGCCACATTGCTCCTCTATCCACCCTATCATATTCTTTTTTTCAAATCCATAAATGCAACGAAAACTTCCTTACCCTTATCTAAATATTGTTCACTTATATGTTTCACTGTAAACACTTGGTCTACACATCCCCTACCCTTCCTTAATCCTCCTTAATTCTTTCAATAATAACTACCATACACCTTACCAGGGATATTCAACTGGATTATTCCACAGTCTCACACACCTCCGCCACACTCACAACTGGCTCTTCCTCACACCTAAAAGATGATATACCTCCCTGGCCAATGCACGAAATTTCAACTTCCCTACTTTCATCAACATTTAACAGTTTCTCAAAATATTCTCTCTGTTAAATTCATTCGTTTCCTAGGGTTTCTTAACGTATTAATCTCACTCCAAAACTTTGTCTTATTCTCAGCAAAATTTGTTGATAGCACTTTACCCACTCTCTCATTTACTCTCTTTACACATTAACATACAACTCTCTTAACCTTTCTTTTACTTTCATATACTCCATTTTCTTTATATCAATTCTGCTGTAAAAACCTCTCATGTGCTACTTTTTATCTCTTACCAGTCTCTTTACCTCATCATTCCACCAATCACTCCTCTTCCCTCCAGCACCCGCCCTCCTATATCCACAAACTTCTGCTGAACACTCTAAGACTGCATTCATAAATCTATCCCATACCTCTTCAACCTCCTCATTACCTAAACTCTCACTAGCCCATCTTTCTACCAATAGTTCCTTATACACACACACAAACACACACACACACACATATACACACACACACATACACACACACACACACACACACACACACACACACACACACACACACACACACACACACACACACACACACACACACTATATATATATATATATATATATATATATATATATATATATATATATATATATATATATATATATATATATATATATATATATATATACAAAAGATTTAAGAGACACATTGTTGATATAAAGATGGCACATACAGTACACGAGGTGTGAGAGATACATGTCTAGTACATACTGTTACATGTTTGTCATTGATTATAATGCGAAAATCTCATCCAGCTCCTCAGAGCTGGGGCGCGTGCCCAGAATACAGCAGCGCTGAGTCGCTGGAACAGAAAACTAGCTGCCCTGGGATCCCTAGTTACCCTGTTGAGTCTTTTGCCCAGCTCCTTGAGGAACTTAGATGCACTCTTTCCACATGAGCCAAGGGTTTCTGAGCCTATGGGAACAAACATATAATGATGGGCAAGTTCTCCATATTTTCTCGACTTCTGGGACTCCCTGAAGGTGGCAGCTGCCCCTCCTTCCTCCCTGGTGTATTGGAGATCGGTATCAGCCAAGATAGATGCACATGTGTAGTCCCACACCACCTGCTTGCCGTCTGTCCAGGCTTGAAGGGTGATACCATCTGGACGCTTTTGGCTGCCATCAGATCTGCATAGTTGGGGTGGCTTCCTTACTGCTGGGCATCCGGCTGTTGTGAGGCTCCTATTGATAATGTTATTAACCTCTTCATGTCTTGCAATCTTTCCCTCGGATTTACGACACACAAGACCATGGTACCCGAATTGGTCTGCTGCTTCACTACCACAAATACACCTGTGTTCGGCGAGAATAGGGGCGGCAAGTCGAAGGGCAACACCAATGCGGATGGTCTGTGGGTCGAGGCGTGTGCCAAGGCTGGAGTTGGGAACAGCCAAAAGAAAGTCCCCTCCATGAGGAGCTCTCACTGCAAGGAGGCGGGCTCTATCCTTCCCTGACACTCTGAAGCATTGCTGAGGCTATATTCTCTACTATTGGGCCATCCCAGTGTGACTGTTTGTAGTTGTTGGGGGAAGCAGGCCTGGTTTCAGAGCCTGTTAGATTATCCCAGATCCTGGCTCCATCAACGAATATATATATATATATATATATATATATATATATATATATATATATATATATATATATATATATATATATATATATATATATATATATATATATATATATAAAAGAGCAAATACTTGTTTAAGAGGATCGAAGAGGCTTAGGGTAGTATCGAATTGCTTCAAATCTTTTGTGCCGTGACATGAAAGCCTTGAGGATCTTATCTACTCCCTCACCCTTCCCCTTTCTCTTCCCCTCTCTCCCATCTCATCTCTCTTACCTCTTCCCCTTTTCATCTCATTTCCCCTCCCTCTCCTCCCTTCTCCCTTCCCTTCTTTCTTAACGGTTCCCTAATTCACTAGTGGTTCCTCTCTACTACCTATATTATCAGCTGATACGCTTTCTCTCTCTCTCTCTCTCTCTCTCTCTCTCTCTCTCTCTCTCTCTCTCTCTCTCTCTCTCTCTCTGTACTATTCATCCCTCTATCATCTAGATAATGCTAGTCCTTAATCAAGATAGAGATAGTTCTCAACATATAGCTCTGATGTGGACTCTAAACTTCTATGTACTCCCATGAACTCTCAGGTACTCCCATTTCTTCCCTCATATTAATCCCCTTCCCCACCTTTTCCATACCATCATCCCCTCTCCTCTCCCCTTCCGACACTGTCTCCTCCATCCTCTTCACTCTCTCCTCTTCTGTCCTCTACCTCTCCTTTTCCCCCTCGTCCTCTCTTCTGTACTTGCTCTCTCCCTTCCCCTCCTCAATCTCCACTGTTCCTTCTCTCTCCATTTTTTTTCTCTATTCAATACGAGAAGACTAAACAAGTGAGAGAGAGAGAGAGAGACAGACAGATAGAGACAGAGAAAGATAGAGAGAGCCATGCAAGTTTACCATCACACTGACATGTCGTGTGTTACGCTGAAATCTGTAGTTCTGTAGCAGTGACCAACAACCTGACCACACCACCACCACCACCACACCACCACAACAACCACACCACCACAACAACAACAACACACCACCACCACCACAACAACAACAACCACACCACCACCACCACAACAACAACCACACCACCACCACCACAACAACAACCACACCACCACCGCTACAACAACCACACCACAACAACCACACCACCACCACCACCACAACCACACCACCACCACTAAAACAACAACCACACCACCACCACCACAACAACAACCACACCACCACCACCACAACAACAACCACACCACCACCGCTACAACAACCACACCACAACAACCACACCACCACCACCCACCACAACCACACCACCACCACCAAAACAACAACCACACCACCACCACCACACAACAACCACACACCACCACCACAACAACAACCACACCACCACCACCACAACAACAACACACACCACCACCCACAACAACCACACCACAACAACCACACACACCACCACACACACAACCACACCACCACCACTAACACACAACAACCACACCACCACCACACAACAACACACCACCACAACAACCACCACACACACCACCACCACAACAACAACCACACCACCACCCTACAACAACCACACCACAACAACCACACCACCACCACCACCACAACCACACCACCACCACAAACAACAACCACACCACCAACCACTACAACAACCAACCACACACACAACAACCACACCACAACAACCACACACAACAACCAACCACACCACACCACAACAACCACACCACAACAACCACACACACACCACACCACACAACCACACACAACAACCACACACACACAACCCAACAACCACACCACAACAACCACACCACAACAACCACACCACAACCACACAACAACACACCACCAACACACCACAACAACCACCACCAACCACCACACAACACACCACCAACCACACCACAACAACCACACCACAACAACCACACACAACAACCACACCACAACAACCACACACCACCAATACACCACAACAACCACACCACAACAACCACACCACAACAACCACACACACAACAACCACACCACAACAACACACACAACAACACACACTCACAATCAACCACACACAACAAACACCACAACAACCACACCACAACAACCACACTACAACAACCACACCACAACAACCACACCACAACAACCACACACACACCACAACAACAACAACAACACCACAAAACACACCACAACAACCACATAACAACCACACAACACAGCTACAACAACCACACAACAACCACACACAACAACCACAACCACATCAACCACCATCAACCACACCAGTGCACTCTGGCCTCACATTAGTTAATTACTCAGCTTCCCACTACATAGTTTTTGCAGCACAAGTTGAGAGCTGAGAATACGTCATTTTTTCCATATAGAATTCTGTGCATTAAGTAATGAAAGTGAACCTGTCTTGTCTGAGGGGTGTAATGTGAGGGGACGGGGAGGGAGGGGTGATGAGAGGGGAGGAGGCGTGATGGTGAGGGATGGAGTGGAAGAGTAGGGAGGGAAGGGAATGAGGGAGGGATGGGCGGGAGAGAGATGGATAAGGTAGGGATAGAGTGGGATGGTAAGAGAAGGTGGGAGGGAAGGAGAGTAGGGTGAGGAAAGAAGGGAGGAGAGGGATGGCAGAGGAGGGAGGAGAGGGATGGCAGAGGAGGGAGGGAGGGAGTGGAGCTGGGTGCATATTGGAAGATGGAGAGAGTGAAAAGGATCGTTACTGTGAGGTGGTGAAGGGAGGGAGATGAGGTGCAACAAATTTGTAGAGAGAGAGAGAGAGAGAGAGAGAGAGAGAGAGAGAGAGAGAGAGAGAGAGAGAGAGAGAGAGATAGAGAGAGAGTGTGTGTGAGAGAGAGAGAGAGAGAGGGAGAGGAAGGCTTTAAAAAAAGACATAAGTTTTATGTATACATGTAATTTATCAAGTAAATAGATACTGAATATTGCATAAACAGAGAAGCATAAACACACAGGGAGCAGAGGCACTGTGTGTGCCTCTAGCAACAATCTTCAAATCTATCGACACAACACAACTGCCGCAGGTGTGGAAAACAGAAAATCTAGACCCAATTTTTTTAAGAAAGGAGACAGACAGGCAGCGTTACAGAATAATGTCACTGACATGTATGGTAGGTAAAGTTATGGAGAAGATTGTCAGGAGAAGAGTGGTGAAGAACCTAGAAAGGAGTGGGCTCATACAAGACAACCAGCATGGATTTTGAGATGATAAATCCTGTGTCACAAACCTACTGGAGCTCTACGACAAGATTACAGAAGGCAGGAGAGAGAGAGAGAGGGATGGATAGATTGCATCTTCTTGGACTGTAAAATGGCTTTTGACAGAATCGTACAAGAGGAAAAAAAGAGACTGGTACAAAAACTAGAGAAGCAGGTAGGAATAACAGGGAAAGCACTACAATGGATCAAGGCATACTTAACAGGAGAGAATCAACAAGTGATTGTACGTGACGAGGTGTCAAAATACGTGCATGTGATTAGTGGGGTTCCACATGGGTCAGTCCTAGGGCCAGTGCTATTTCTTGTATACGTGAATGACATGAGGACGGGATAGTCAGGCGTATCCCTGTTCGAAGATGGTGTGAAAATAATGAGGAGAATACAATCAGACGTGGACCATTAAGGCTACAAATGGATTTGGACAGACTACAGGCCTGGTCTGACAAGCGGCTATTGGAATTTAACCCCAGAAAGTGAAAAAGTTATGAAGTTTGGGGAAATGTAAAGAAGACCACCGTTGAGTACAGGTTCTTGAGTGCAAAAGCTGTAAACCTCATTGAAGGAGAAGGACCTTAGGGTGAGTATTATACCGAGCATATTGCCTGAGGCGCACATCAAACAAATAACTGCTGCAGCAACTGCGCGTCTGCAAATCTAAGACTTTCTTTTAGACATCTAAATAAGAAGTCATAATATTGGTAGAATTACCGACAATATGTTAAGTAAAAGGACACAAATGCAACTAATGTCACATTAGTTCCATTTGTGTCCTTTTACTTAACAAATAAGAAGTCATTCACGACACTGTATACTGTGTACGTGTGGATCATATTGGAGAATGGAGCACCAGTATGGAACCCACACTTGGTCAAGGATGTCAACGAGACTAGTCCCGGAACTAAGAGGTATGTTTTATGAGAAGAGGTTAAGGGAGCTCAACCTGGTGATACTGGAGGACTGAAGGACTAGAGAACACTAGGGCACAGCTGGAAGTTGAAAGCACAGATGAGTCACAGAGACATTAGGAAGTATTTCTTCAGCCTTAGAATAGTCAGGAAATAGAACGACTTGGAGAATAAAGTGATAATCAGGATCTATACATAGTTTCAAGAAGAGGTACTATAAAAGTCTCGAAGCCAGGATTGAACCTAGTAGCAACGAACAAAGAGGCTGGGCCAGCTGCAACCACATATAGGTGAGTACACGCACGCACTCTCTCAAGCTCAGCTGGGCTCAGTTGACCTAGAGCAGGTCAGTTGACTGACCTCTTGAGAACATACTGCCTTGTTGCTGAGTCTGATGTCTTGAGGGTATATTACATGGTGTTCTGGAAGTGAAAGTCACTCAAGGAAAGTATCAGTGAAAGTCCGGCGAAAAACAACCTGTATTTGTGATTAACAGTTTAAAGTGGTCAGTCCCAGGAGGCGACTGAAACGTTCAACTTGCTTCCAGAGCAGACAGGGTAGTTCACTTGTAGTAAAGTTGATGGAATCAATAACAGCGGATGCAACTCGACGCCATATTTAAAGGTATAATTGGATCTATGGATACATGGATCGCAGTAAGGCAGGAGAAAGTTGAAAGTAGCGGCACACGGAATAGGAGTATAAATTTGCTCCGAGGTTGATAGGCATCAGAGAGTTTGCATAAATGGCAAGAAATCAGAATGGGTCCATGTTGGGATCCTGGTTCACAATATGCATAAACGACATAGATGTGAGAATAAATAGCAACCTAAGTAAGTTTGCCAATAACATTAACATATACTATCAAATAAATTCTGACGACACTTGAGAAGTTTAGGATGACCTGGGTAACTTGATATTGTGGTCGGAGACGTGGAAGATGCAGTTTAATGTGGACAAATATAAGAAAGAGAGAGAGAGAGAGAGAGAGAGAGAGAGAGAGAGAGAGAGAGAAGAGAGAGAGAGAGAGACAGAGACAGAGAGAGACTGCTTCCTTCACAGGAGATGAAGAATCACAGAACCTTTCAAAGATGGCAGACTATCTACAAGAGACCACTATCATGTATTTTATATTTTAGGGAGGCGGAGCCTAGACATGGGAGGTCATCCCATCGCCGTTAAAAAGACAACAGATAAAGCCCCACCTCACAAAGAAGGCAGCAAAGCAATAGCAAAGAACTATAGACCGATAGCACTGACTTCCCTCATTGATAATCTTTGAGTGAGTTTTAAGAAACAAGATTGGTGACCACATGGCTTGACAGCTGCACAACCCAGGGCAGCATGGGTTTGGAACAGGTTGCTCCTGCGTATTGCAACTACTGGACCATTACAACATGGTCTTGGATGCACTGAAAGACAAAATGCACATGTAGTATACACAGACTTTTCAACTTACTGACAGAACGCAGAGAGTAATCGTAAACAGAGGTAAGTCAGAGGCTGCCTTATTGTAAAGCACAATACTCATCCCCATCCTTTCTCGAGTACTTATATCCGACATAGACAGGGACATACACCACAGCACCGTATCATCCTTTGCAGACGATACTAGAATTTGCATTAGAATGGCATCTGTTGAGGAGGCTGTGGATCTGCTGGCAGATAAGTCAAGTCTTCCAGTGGGACACAAAACAATGTCATGTTCGATGAAGACAAATTTCAGTTATTCCGTTACGGAAAAAAATGAGGAAATAAAAACTATACTGGAATATACAACGAACTCGAAGTAGTCAATCCTCCAACACGTATTCCATTTCACACATACCACTCCATCCCCTCTCTCTCCACACCACTCAGTTTCCCACTCCATCCCTCACATACCACTTAAGATATGAACGGGTGGGAAGGAGTAGAGTGTACGAGAGGCGGAAAACGAGTACACGAGAGCACAGTTCAGCCTCAGAGTGACTAGGAACTTGAATGACCTGGACGAATTAGTGGAGGCAGACTCTATACATAGTTTTAAGACTAGGTATGGTAGTAGATCCCACGAGGGAGTGAATCTGGCAAGAAATGCGGGACCAGGAGCTGAGACTCTACCCCTGAAAACACATATGGAGTAAGTGCGCACATATGTACGCAAGCAGGCAGGCAGGCAGGCACACACACACACACACACACACACATAGCTCCTGGCCTCGCCAGGAGCACAATACTCATCGGGAAAGGACAAAGAAGACCGTAGACAGAGGGGCCAAATACTAGAAACCTCACTCACGGAAAAAGAATTTGGGGTGACTATAATACCGAACACATCTCTTGAAGTGCACATCAACCAAATAACTGTTGCAGCATATGGGCGCCAAACAAACAAAAGCATAGCTTTCCGACATCTCAGTAAGGAGTCGTTCAGGACTCTGTACACCGTGTACATCAGGTCCATACTGGAGTATGCAGCACCAGTTTGGAACCCTCACCTGTCAAAAGACGCCAAGAAATTAGAAAAAGTGCAGAGGTTTGCAACAAGACTAGTCCCGGAGTTAAAGGTGCATGTCCTACGAGGAGAGGTTAAGGTAAATTGACCTGACGACACTGGAGGACAGGAGGGATAGGGAGGCCATGATAACAACATATAAAATACTGAGAGGAATTGACAAGGTGGACAGAGACAGAATGTTTCAGAGATGGGACACAACAACAAGGGGTCACAGTTGGAAGTTGAAGACTCAGATGAGTCACCGGGATGTTAGGAAGTATTTCTTCAGTTACAGAGTTGTCAGGAAGTGGAATAGTCTAGAAAGGGAGGTAGTGGTGAAAGGATCCATACATAGCTTTAAGAAGAGGTATGATAAAGCTCACGGAGCAGAAGAGGCGGGGCCAGGAGCTGTGAATCGACACCTGCAACCACAACAAGGTGAGCACAACTAGGTGAGCACACACACACATACACACACACACACACATACACACACACACTCACGCACATAATTGAGTCACGTGTGACACTGAGAGTTGACAACCCTGCGGCCAACTCCCTCTCTCAACCAATCATATTATTACTTTATAATTAAGAGGATTTTGATTGGCTGAGATACAAGGGCGGAGCTTCCCTCTCCACCTCACCTAAATTGAAAACCTTGATGGGGGAATTGCCTTTTGTTGTTGTTGTTGTTGTTGTATTTGTCGTACGTGTGTGTGTGTGTGTTTGCTCAGGTGTGTGTGTGTGTGTTTGCTCAGGTGTGTGTGTGTGTGTTTGCTCAGGTGTGTGTGTGTGTGTTTGCTCAGGTGTGTGTGCGTGTTTGCTAAAATCATATTTTCTTTTTTAAGAGGTTTTGTTGGTGCTCAGGTGGTGTTTTCCATTCACCAAATGTTGTGGGGTTGCTTTTGTTGTTGCTCGTTGTGTGTTGTTTTGCTCAGTGTGTGTGTGTGTGTGTTGCTCAGGTGTGTGTGTGTTTGCTCAGGTGTGTGTTTGCTCAGGTGTGTGTGTGTGTGTTTGCTCAGGTGTGTGTGTGTGTGTTTGCTCAGGTGTGTGTGTGTGTTTGCTCAGGTGTGTGTGTGTGTTTGCTCAGGTGTGTGTGTGTGTGTTTGCTCAGGTGTGTGTGTGTGTTTGCTCAGGTGTGTGTGTGTGTTTGCTCAGTGTGTGTGTGTGTTTGCTCAGGTGTGTGTTTGCTCAGGTGTGTGTTTGCTCAGGTGTGTGTGTGTGTGTTTGCTCAGGTGTGTGTGTGTGTGTTTGCTCAGGTGTGTGTGTGTGTTTGCTCAGGTGTGTGTGTGTGTTTGCTCAGGTGTGTGTGAACAAGTTATCGCGAGTTATTTTTTTTTTTTTGCTTTTTGTTATTTTCAATGTTCATCTTTGTGATGCGGAAGAGTTTGTTGTTGTTGTTGCTGCTGCTGGTGCTGGTGACCAGCTGGTGCTGGTGACCTGCTGGTGCTGGTGACCTGCTGGTGATGGTGACCTGCTGGTGATGGTGACCTGCTGGTACTGGTGACCTGCTGGTGATGGTGACCTGCTGGTGCTGGTGACCTGCTGGTGCTGGTGACCTGCTGGTGATGGTGACCTGCTGGTGATGGTGACCTGCTGGTACTGGTGACCTGCTGGTGCTGGTGACCTGCTGGTGATGGTGACCTGCTGGTGCTGGTGACCTGCTGGTGCTGGTGACCTGCTGGTGATGGTGACCTGCTGGTGCTGGTGACCTGCTGGTGCTGGTGACCTGCTGGTGCTGATGACCTGCTTGTGCTGGTGACCTGCTGGTGCTGGTGACCTGCTGGTGATGGTGACCTGCTGGTGCTGGTGACCTGCTGGTGCTGGTGACCTGCTGGTGATGGTGACCTGCTGGTGCTGGTGACCTGCTGGTGCTGGTGACCTGCTGGTGCTGGTGACCTGCTGGTGCTGATGACCTGCTGGTGCTGGTGATCTGCTGGTGATGGTGACCTGCTGGTGATTGTGACCTGCTGGTGCTGGTGACCTGCTGGTGATGGTGACCTGCTGGTGATGGTGACCTGCTGGTGCTGGTGACCTGCTGGTGCTGGTGACCTGCTGGTGATGGTGACCTGCTGGTGATGATGCTGGTGAGCTTCTGTTATTGTTGCTGGTGGTGGTGCTGGTGGTGCTGCTGCTGGTGGTGCTGCTGGTGGTAGTGGTGTTGGTGGTGGTGTTGGTGGTGGTGTTGGTAATGGTACTGGTGGTGGTTGTGGTGGTGGTATTGGTGGTGGTGATGGTAGTGGTGCTGGTGGTGGTGATGGTGCTGGTGATACTGGTAGTGGTGGTGCTGGTGGTGGTGATATTGGTGGTGGTGATGGTGGTAGTGGTGGTGATGGTGGTAGTGGTGGTGATGGTGGTAGTGGTGGTGATGGTGGTGGTGGTGGTGCTGGAGGTGGTACTGGTGGTGGTGTTGATGGTGGTAGTGGTGGTGCTGCTGGTGGTGCTGATGGTATTGGTGGTGGTGATAGTTGTAGTGGTGGTGATGGTGGTAGTGGTGGTGGTGGTGGTGGATTTGGTGGTGATGGTGGTGGTGGTAGTGGTGGTGATGGTGGTAGTAGTGGTGGTGGTGGTGGTGGTGGTGGTGATGGTGCTGCTGGTGGTGGTGGTGATGGTGGTGGTGGTGGTTGTGCTGGTGGTGGTGGTTCCGGTGGTGGTGATGGTGGAGGTGGTGTTGGTGGTGCTGGTGGTACTGGTGGTGGTTGTGCTGGTGGTGGTGGCGCTGGTGGTGGTGGTACTGGTGGAGGTGGTACTGGTGGTGGTGCTATTGCTGCTGTTATTGTTGTTGCTGATTTTGCTGTTGTTGCTGCTGATTCTTCTGCTGTTAATTCTACTGCTGTTGTTTTTACGGTAATTACTGCTTGCAGCTGCTGCTATTGATGCTGATGGTGTAGCTGTTGTTGTTGTTGCTATTGATGCTGATGGTGTAGCTGTTGTTGTTGATGCTGCTATTGATGCTGATGGTGTAGCTGTTGTTGTTGTTGCTATTGATGCTGATGGTGTAGCTGTTGTTGTTGTTGCTATTGATGCTGATGGTGTAGCTGTTGTTGTCGTTGCTATTGATGCTGATGGTGTAGCTGTTGTTGTTGTTGCTATTGATGCTGATGGTGTAACTGTTGTTGTTGTTGCTATTGATGCTGATGGTGTAGCTGTTGTTGTTGTTGCTGCTATTGATGCTGATGGTGTAGCTGTTGTTGTTGTTTCTGCTATTGATGCTGATGGTGTAGCTGTTGTTGTTGTTGCTATTGATGCTGATGTGTAGCTGTTGTTGTTGTTGCTATTGATGCTGATGGTGTAGCTGTTGTTGTTGTTGCTATTGATGCTGATGGTGTAGCTGTTGTTGATGTTTTTTGCTATTGATGCTGATGGTGTAGCTGTTGTTGTTGTTGCTGCTATTGATGCTGATGGTGTAGCTGTTGTTGTTGTTGCTGCTATTGATGCTGATGGTGTAGCTGTTGTTGTTGTTGTTGCTATTGATGCTGATGGTGTAGCTGTTGTTGTTGTTGCTATTGATGCTGATGGTGTTGCTGTTGTTGTTGTTGCTGCTATTGATGCTGATGGTGTAGCTGTTGTTGTTGTTTCTGCTATTGATGCTGATGGTGTAGCTGTTGTTGTTGTTGCTGCTATTGATGCTGATGGTGTAGCTGTTGTTGATGTTGTTGCTATTGATGCTGATGGTGTAGCTGTTGTTGTTGTTGCTGCTATTGATGCTGATGGTGTAGCTGTTGTTGATGCTGCTATTGATGCTGATGGTGTAGCTGTTGTTGTTGTTGCTATTGATGCTGATGGTGTAGCTGTTGTTGTTGTTGCTGCTATTGATGCTGATATTGTAGCTGTTGTTGTTGATGCTGCTATTGATGCTGATGGTGTAGTTGTTGTTGTTGCTATTGATGATGATGGTGTAGCTGTTGTTGTTGTTGCTGCTATTGATGCTGATGGTGTAGCTGTTGTTGTTGCTATTGATGATGATGGTGTAGCTGTTGTTGTTGCTGCTGCTATTGATGCTGATGGTGTAGTTGTTGTTGTTGCTATTGATGATGATGGTGTAGCTGTTGTTGTTGCTGCTGCTGTTGATGCTGATGGTGTAGCTGTTGTGGCTGCTGCTGCTGTTGCTGTTGTTGGTGTTGCTGTTGTTGGTGTTGTTGCTGATGGTGTAGCTGTTGTTGGTGTTGCTGTTGTTGGTGTTGTTGCTGATGGTGTAGCTGTTGTTAGTGTTGCTGTTGTTGGTGTTGTTGCTGATGGTGTAGCTGTTGTTGGTGTTGCTGTTGTTGGTGTTGTTGCTGATGGTGTAGCTGTTGTTGGTGTTGCTTTTGTTGGTATTGTTGCTGCTGATGTTGCTGTATAGACATGTTCCATTTGCTTTGACAGATCATTTATATATACATATATATATATATATTTTTTTTATTTATGTCCGGTTTAATATATTCATTTATCTAACTCTGTACATGATTTGATTTTTTTGTGTGTGCAAATTCGCTCGTTTATATTTGGGTAAACGATTATGAGTTTGTATATTAAAACGAGCAAATAACAGACATAACCTGACTTCCAATATTGTGTTTGTTTTATCGCTTTTATTGTTTTTAGTTGTTAAATAATATTATGGTTGGTAGCCTGTTGTGGAATATTTAATTGCTAGTATGTATGTATGGATATATGTGCTTGTAAATGCAATTTAACCACTTTGAAAGGGAATCAGATTCCGAGCGTTTTCGTGATCTCTCAATCCCATCTTCAAGGATTGGATCGGGAGATCACGAAATCGCTTGCGATTAAATTCTCTCTTGGAGTGTTTAATGTTTATCTGGAGATGTTGTTTACTTCTTGTGATCTTGTTGTATGTGTGTATTTGTACGTGTGTGTGTGCTCTTTTTATTTGTATGCATGTATATTTGTATGTATGCGTGTCTTTGTATGTTTATGGTTAAGATGATGCCTTGTTTGTTGTCCGTGTTGTGTTTGGGTTTGTGGAGAACTTTGTACTTAGTCTGGTTGAAGTCAACCTCCATATCTTTTTTTTCATCAAATTTGTATCATCTGCAAACAGTGATAAATGGAAGTCAGTTTCCTCTAGTTGGTAGCTTACATGCACAAGAAATACTACAAGTCCTGGAACTGATCCCAGTTTCTAACTCTGGTTCTCTTAACACTATCCCTTTTTCTCTCCTTTATCTTTCATATTAAGCTTGAAACATTTGAGCATTTTTTCCCTGTCACCACCCAGCTTACTCCTGCAGACTGCGCCTCACCAGTTACTAACAGTGCTGATAATAGTAGTAGTAGTGGTGTACATTTACACGCAATATCCTGCAGCCTCTCGTAAAACTGTTGAAGGTTCGTGTGGGTGAGATTTGTCTTCATTACACCTCGTGCTGGTGTCCCTTGAAGTCAGTTCTCCCCTGGAGGTTCCATCACTGTCCTCCTTTCCTTCTCCATCATTATACACAAGGTACGTCAGGGACACTGACCTGTAATTTAGGGCCTCTTGTCTTGTCAGTTTTTTACAAGATCAGTGCCAAATAAAGACTAGAAGTCACAATAGCAGGGCTGGAACAATTCATAAATAACAGTATTCAGAAGGGGAAACCTACGAGGATGTTTTGCTTGAGCCTTGATTGTCAAGTTATTGTCAGTGTTCCACGACGGATAAAAACGTCGACATAAGTTTCCGCTCTTCAGTGCGGGGCTCTAAATCAGTACCATATTGACTGTCTTCCAGCAGTGTGTGGTTCTCCTGTGTCGAGTGACTGTCTTCCAGCAGTGTGTGGTTCTCCTGTGTCGAGTGACTGTCTTCCAGCAGTGTGTGGTTCTCCTGTGTCGAGTGACTGTCTTCCAGCAGTGTGTGGTTCTCCTGTGTCGAGTGACTGTCTTCCAGCAGTGTGTGGTTCTCCTGTGTCGAGTGACTGTCTTCCAGCAGTGTGTGGTTCTCCTGTGTCGAGTGACTGTCTTCCAGCAGTGTGTGGTTCTCCTGTGTCGAGTGACTGTCTTCCAGCAGTGTGGTGGTTCTCCTGTGTCGAGTGACTGTCTTCAAGCAGCGTGGTGGTTCATGTGTCTCGTGTGACTGTCTTCCAGCAGCGTGGTGGTTCTCCTGGAGTGGTTCGCTTACGTGTCTCCTCTCAGCTTCTTGGATAATATTCGTCGGGTCCCACAGTGTTGTGCATCAAATTCTCTCAAGTGCTTAGCTAGTCCTTCCATCGCTATTACAAACTATTCGAGTTTTGCTTGGTCTGCCTCTTCTCTAATAGTCTCGATTGACCCTTGTTTTCGTGTCAAGATCTCTAAAAATCCCAGATTAATTTCTTGATTGACTTTTTCACAACCCAGAAATGATAATTAAGATAAAATACAAACTTTCGATCTGTATTGGACTACTGTCACGTCGCGAATGTAAAAAAAAGACGAGAAAATCAGAAGTCACGTGATGGCACTGGGATGTGAGGAGACACACGGTGTTAAGTCAAGATGATATTAAACCATTTGACAATGTTAACAAACCATACCACAGGTGGGGTTCGAACCCCCACCCGTGGGATGGTTTGTTTGCAATCGTGTCATTACGATTTCGTGAGTCATTTGACAATGTGCCGGGAGGGTCGACCATCTACGGGAACTAGTTTAAAGAGAAAGCGATATAATTTCAGAAGAAGACCAGGTTATGGGACAGAGAAGAGCGTTGTTAGTGTCAGCAAGGACAACACTCCTTTGTGTTCTTTAAGTCTGTGGGGGAAAAAAGGAGCAGCGGCCACTTTCTTCAATGTATTGGAGAGGAGGAAGAGAAGGAAACACAGTAAACATCTAGAGTATCGAGAGCAAGAAAAGGATGAATTGTGAGATTTTGAGATGCATCAGTCTGACGAGATGTAGGTTTAATATTGAGACACTGACATGTGCTATTAAGATATTGTAAATTAGAAACATAAGCAGGGGGAAGTAAAGGCATCTTAACTTAAAAAAAATGAGTTTAAGAGAGTGAGAGAGAGAGAGAGAGAGAGAGAGAGAAAGAGTACTTTCAGCATGAGAAAAGGCAGAGTTTATGAAATTAGAACAACCAAGACGAAAGAATGAACTGCAAAAAAAAAAAAAAAAGGAAATCTGAGAGTCAAGAGAGTGAGGATCAGTGATGCAGAATTCTCGGAGGAGCAGATGACCAATAACACGGGAGGTGAGGTGAGCTGCGGTGCTCACACCTCGACACTCCACTCACTCTTTATATTCAGTACCAACTCCTCCCATGTTCTTACGTTCTTTCCTCACGATGTGATACAACCTATGAGAAAATTGAACTTCTAACCCTCGTGAGTTTTGTCTCTGTTAGAGCTGTGAGTTTTGTCTCTGTTAGAGCTGTGAGTTTTGTATCTGTTAGAGCTGTGAGCTTCGTCTCTGTTAGTGCTGTGAGTTTTGTCTCTGTTAGAGCTGTGAGTTTTGTATCTGTTAGAGCTGTGAGCTTCGTCTCTGTTAGTGCTGTGAGTTTTGTCTCTGTTAAAGCTGAGTTTCGTCTCTGTTAGAGCTGTGAGTTTAATCTCTGCTAGAGCTGTGAGTTTTATATCTGTTAGAGCTGTGAGTTTTGTCTCTGTTAGAGCAGTGAGTTTTGTCTCTGTTAAAGCTGAGTTTCGTCTCTGTTAGAGCAGTGAGTTTTGTCTCTGTTAGAGCAGTGAGTTTTGTCTCTGTTAAAGCTGAGTTTCGTCTCTGTTAGAGCTGTGAGTTTTGTCTCTGTTAGACCTGTGAGTTTTATCTTTGTTAGAGCTGTGAGTTGTGTCTCTGTTAGAGCTGTGAGTTTTGTCTCTGTTAGAGCAGTGAGTTTTGTCTCTGTTAAAGCTGAGTTTCGTCTCTGTTAGAGCTGTGAGTTTTGTCTATGTTAGTGCTGTGAGTTTTGTCTCTGTTAAAGCTGAGTTTCGTCTCTGTTAGAGCTGTGAGTTTTGTCTCTGTTAAAGCTGAGTTTCGTCTCTGTTAGAGCTGTGAGTTTTGTCTCTGTTAGAGCTGTGAGTTTTGTCTCAAAGCTGTGATGCCCGATCATTTCTCATCCTGTCCTTTATCTCACCTCTTTTTACCTGTGATTCTATCTGCATTTGCTTATCACTAATCCTTCCGTCTCACTAGTTGTCGGTTTTTATATATTTTTTTTAATTTGTGACCAGTTTTGGCATTACTTATTATAGGAATTCCTGTGGAATATGGAGAGGTTCAGCTCGGGGTTCAAAAAGACTTTGTGGTGGTGGTAGGGTTGTGGGACTATATGAAGACTATATATCATGGGGGAGGTAGTATCATGAGCGAGGTAGTGTTATAAGGGAGGCGGTGTCATGAGCGAGGTAGTGTCATAAAGGAGGTGGTGTCATGATTTAGGTTGTGTCATAAGCGAGGCGGTGTCATGGAAAGAGTGGTAGAAACTTCGGTGGAATACATGCAAGATAATGCCTGAGTCTAGAGTAAAGTGAGAGTAGTAGTGTGAGGAACTGTGTAATGTAGCTGGGATGAGGAGGAGGGTAAGGAGCAGTGTGTACAGCTAGCTGGGATGAGGAGGAGGAGGGTAAGGAGCAGTGTGTACAGCTAGCTGGGATGAGGAGGAGGAGGGTAAGGAGCAGTGTGTACAGCTAGCTGGGATGAGATTTATAAGGAGAGAGGAGTCTGGGGAAAACTGAAGGAAGATGAGAAGAGGGAAGGGGACTCGGGAGACTGAGGAAGGGATCAATATTGCTGGGGATTGAAGCAGAGTGGGGTTGTCTTGTGTGTAGAGGTGACTGGTGGGTAGGAGGAGACTGGAGCATGTGGGACAATGGAGGGAGAGTTATGAATGGAAAGGAGTGCAAGGGAAAGAGATTTAAGTAATAGGTGTGACATAGGTGGCGAGGAAGAGTCGTGTTGTTTATTGTTTTTTTTATTTCTATTGTTCCCCACCGGGGCCTTCATTTCTTGGGGAAGACTGAATCATCCTCTCTACAAAATCCTGAAGCCCCTCCACAAACCACTGAATCCTTTTTACAAACCCCTGAATCCCCTCTTCAAGCCTGAATCCCCTCCACAACCCCCTGAATCCCATCTACAAACCCCTTACTTTTTAACCAACTCGTCCCGATTTTGCCGTCTTTTCTTGTTTTGTATTTTTTTTCTTTTCTGTTCATACATGACAAAGTTTTAAGAGTCAGCGTCTCTCTTTTCCGTATGTTTTAAGATTAGGAAATTCATTGTGTGTGTGTCTTCACCTATTTCTAGTTGCAGAAGTCTAGTTT
Organism: Cherax destructor; assembly: GCA_009830355.1. Lineage (NCBI taxonomy): Eukaryota > Metazoa > Arthropoda > Malacostraca > Decapoda > Parastacidae > Cherax > Cherax destructor. The sequence goes on along the minus strand of WNWK01001056.1, from coordinate 57,698 downwards.
CGGCACGACGTCTGCAAGCAGCCGGTTCTGGCTTCGCTCTGCCATGGTTTCGTGGGCCTCGTCATATCTATTCTTAAAGCTCAGTATAGTTCACGTCACTTCACTTCCTCATTATTATGAGACCGAAAAAAAAAACTTTTTTTGACATCACTGTGTCCTATTGTACATATTTTCTGTCTTTCAAGCAACCTGGCTCTGTCCACCAGATCAATTCCTCTGTGTATTTTATACATGACTGTCATGGCCGCTCTGGTCCTTTCCGAGAATATCATCAAGTTTGGTTCCTTTAGTCTCTCCTTAAAGCTCAGACCCGTCTTAGCTCTGATACTAATCTCGTTACAAACCTTTGCAATTTATCCATTTTTTTTTTTGACATGCTTGATTCAGGTACATAGCGTCCTGAATTTGTTTAAAATGTCTAAAATCTAACCTTAGATTTGCCAATTAAGAATATAGGTTTGCAATAATAATCCCCCGAAACTGAACCTGTACGTGGTTTCTGGTTTTCTTGACCCTTACCCAATTTTTTGGTTACCTTTCACTTGTTAGGCTCATTTCCAGTCTTTTCTTGTCCTCTTCTGTTATCTTGTCCTCTTCTGTTATCTTTAATTTCACATCTGCGAACAGGGAGACATCAGAGCCAATCTCTTGCATCAAGTCAGTCATGTACACCAGTCCCAGTACCAGTCCCAGTACCAGTCCTCGTGGAGCCTTGCTTCTTACACTTGTCCACTCCAATGCCTTTTTTCTGACATTTACAGTTTCCTTGTGTATTCTTCGATCCATTGTAATGCTTTTCATCACATTTCTGCTTTATTCTTAGACTTTCGTATGCATTAAATGCTTTCTTACAGTCTAAATATATGCAGTCCATTTCTTCCTCTCTCTCTCACTCTCTCTCTCTCTCTCTCTCTCTCTCTCTCTCTCTCTCTCTCTCTCTCTCTCTCTCTCTCACTTCACTTCTGTTATCTTATCATAGAACTCAACAGGTTTGAAATACAGAATGTACGTTTTCTTAATCTGTGGTAGTTACTTTGCATGAATATGCTCCTTTCCAGATGCTCCACCATTCTTGGGATTATAGTCTCAATTACCTCACACAGTATGCATGTTAATGACACCAGCTTGAAGTTTAATGCTACCTGTCTATGTCCTTTCTTAAATACTGGGACTAAGAATGCAGTGTTGCTGACACACTTCTGGCAGTCGCCTAGTATAAACTGACTCGTTGTAGTCAAGTCCCATGCATTTCGAGTGATCTAGCTCGCTCACTACTTTCTTCACCTCTTTTTTGGGTTATGTGTATTGTGTCTGGTACTCACTGGTGCACTCGTTCTCTTTGAGTCTCTGGCAACGTCCCTATTTCCTCCGATACAATTCTTTTGTTCATTTACTGTGAGCTCTCTTCCTTCCTTCATCACTGTTATACATAGTTCTTCTCTGTTGTCTTGTTTCGATGCTGCGTCATTCTCAAATGGTTGCTCAGCATCTCATCTCAACGTGAATATTCGCTTCCGGCTCGTTTGCTTCCTGATCTGTTTTCTGCTGTTCTTTTGCTCTCTTTTTTTTTTTTAGACGTTCCCGCACCTTTAGTTGTTGCTTCTCTGCGCCGCTGGGTGAAGTATCAGCTGTCTCTTTATCTCTTCTCTTATTATTGCTGCTTTTGGGTATGAATTTCTCCTCTGCCTCCCGGCACTTTCCAGCGTAGTCTCCCAGAAGAAAAAAGAGACAGCAAAATGGGACCTTCATTATCGCTACGTTTCGCATACCTGAGAAATTCTTCATAAAGTTTTACATACATGAAAATTTATGTAAATATTTGGGTTTGAACTGCGCGGGTCCACGTATATGCTGATACTTTTTTTTTTTTTTTTTTTCAATAAATATAATTTTTTGGGGAGATTTGCGACCGAAAAAAATAAGAAAAAGTTAGGTATGTTATGTATGCATGAAATATTTAGAGATACTACTCTATTTATCATTTAGCACCATAAAAATATACACAAATCTATGATAAAAAGTTAAAATTTATCAAAATTTACGCACACAAGCAATTATAGATGGATCATGTCCCATTCACAGTCAAGAAAAATGTAAACAAATGCAGAGATTCAATATTAAATCGTAAATAAATATGAATTTATTTTTCACATTATCATTTCATTTTTAATGTCAAGTGTTAGTAATACTTGCAGCATCTGCAGTGTTTGGTATCGTACAAGACGCAGGTACTCACACACACACACACACACACACACACACACACACACGCTTCCTCTTGTAAACAGAAAGCGTAAACTGACGGTATAGAAAAAATTATTAGGTTAGGTAAGATTCGTCAGGACACAGGACAAGTGTCTCCTGACGCGGGTGTCAGTCATACGATGACCCGCAGCTGGAGCTTTTTTGTCATCTGATCGAGGCCTTCCGCTGGCTTACCGGTCCACCCCGTTTTAAAATTAGGGTTTTATAATATTCCTTGGTTTAGAAAACGTGAAAATATTATATATCAAATCACTTACCAGTTACATATTCCATTACCTGACGTGTTACTTAAACTTTTTTATATTTCCCACTATATTCAAGATAATTCTCTCACGTCTGTTTGCCGTCTCCCTCCCCTGTGTGTGTGTGTGTGTGTGTGTGTGTGTGCCTGTGCTTGCTTGCTTTTGTGTGTACTCGCTGTATGCAGGCACGC